>ML778131.1:2476616-2503395 GCA_009831015.1 Picea engelmannii
CTACTCGCATCCGTGAGAAAATCATTACAATGAGGCTCTGGAGGCCTTTTTACAATAGACGAGAATGCCAAAAGTCATATACATCCAAAAACCTAACCCTAGGAGATGAAGCGCCAAAAGTCATGTGGGCCCCATTTGGGTAAGTTAGTACATGAACTTCCCGGGGTCGTAACTTTTGCATACGATCTCCGTTTTAGGCGTGTGATAGCTCGTTGGAAAGGTATCATCGAGGAGATTCATTTTGGGGGCTCAATTATGAATTTGGCTATCATTGAGAACCTAGATCTTAAAAAACCTTCATTTAGGCCCTCAAAATGGCCCCGGAAGTTAAAACCTGCTAAAAATAGTAAATTGCCAAAATTGCCAGAAAACTATTTTGAGCCAGTTGGAAAAGGTGGGTGGCCACCGATATCCACCTGGATCACTCACTTGAGCCCTCATTTCTTTGAGAGACCAAAATTTATAAAGACCACATATTTTTAAATCTTGTTGGGCCCCTGCATCCCTTCCCACTTTTGCATCTATCTCTTCATGCTCCCTCTCCCTCCATTCAATCACCATCCTACAAAGGAAAATTCATTTTTTGAGTTAAATCCTTTCAAAAAAGTGTTCATGGACTTGTACGCATGATAACATGGTAACAATCACATATAGAGTTGCATATACGCAGTCAGAATTCGCCTTGCCCACGTATATGGGGTCGTATACGCGACCCGATGAACTATCACCAACATACACCCTAATTTACATAGTATGCCCTCTAATACTAAAAAAATGAGGCCTAATATTGAAATTTAAACCTTTGAAATTGAAGTAGAGGGGATGAGAACTTACATGGTCCAGACAGCAGCTGATTTTGTTGATTTTAGCTCCTGCAATCGACAATTGAAACTATGGGGAAAATGGCCTAAAATGCACTATGTGGGTGAAAAAACTCAAATGGTATGGTAAAATGGTCTATTTTTACTATTAGTATAAATTTTTACCCACTTCATATAGTTTTTGTTGATTTTTTACCTTATGGACTAATAGTGCAGTGGAAAGAATTGGTTTTGGTGGTTTTTCCAAGATTTTTTTTGCGTTTTCCAGTGTCATACTGCTCGTTTGTGCCTTCGGCAGGTATATTCTTTTACCAGCATATAGGACATGTTGTCACTCCATTTGTCACTCTTGTATCATCCTATGACCATGATCCATACGCCTTAGGTATGAAACCATTTATTAGAGACAAAAAAGCTTCTTATTTCTACTAGAAGTGTCGTTATTAAGTGGTAGAGGCTTACCAAACGTGGGTGCCCTAGTTAGAACCTTTGTGCTATTTTTTGCCCATGCATAAGTTATTCCATAAGACCAGGAGTTCCTTGTAGTTTTGATATGAATTTGCATTCAAACCACATATTCTTGCTCACAAGCATTTTGACCGTTACCTATGGGACTCCCCCTGATTCTTGGTTAATCTCTTTTTCGACTCTCTAAAAAGAAAAAAGATTTACGAGTGAACTTGTCTCTTTCACACTCATTAAATGGATTCGAAAGGACATCTATTTGGTGTAAGTTTAACCCTTTTTTGGACCAAGTAGACTACTTATGAAAAAGGAATACTTTAGTCACCATTGGCTAGAAGAGTTCTCCTGGGTATTATTTTATACTTTTTCGGGCCTAGGGGACTAAATCTACAAAAAATGACATTCTTTGGAGTTAAGTTATAATTGAATTCTATCGTCTTTCTTGTAGTATTGAACATATTGTTGGTTCCCTCTTTCTCGTTATAAGCCTCTTACCTCAACAATTTGCATCACTAGCCAAGCAGAGCCTTTTTTATATATCCTTTACAACTTGACACCCTGCGCTCTGAGAGGAAACATCCCCACGAGCGTCCATGCCCCGCATGCACTTCCTTGAATTGAGAATAGGTATATTCCATTGTTTGGAGCTAGTTTCTTACTCATGACACTTGTTTCCCCTCCTCTATCATAGAATTTCTTTGCTTATGAAAAAACAAAAAAATACGGGCGAGAAAATAATGTTATCTCATATCGACAGCATTTATGTCTCCTTTGAACATAGCAAAAACTTTTGAGTCCACTTTCATCAAAATTTTGGGTTTAGCATGAACTTAGGAAGCTGAGCTCATTACTTAGAGTTTACTCCTTCGATTGCTTATTCTTCCAGTCCCTATGGAGAGTTTGTTGATGCCTCCTGTATCACGAAGTTTTATCATCAAGTCTATGTTTCCTAAGTTATCCATATGTCTAATGATCGTGTTCAAAGGATGTCTATAATCCCGTGTCAGCTATTTATTAGAACTCTTGACTTTGCATGTCGTCCATACCCTCAGTGTATCTTAGAGTCACATGAAGTTGTAGTCCTATCATGCACCCTGGTCCTACTTTCATTATGGGTAGGCAACCTTGAACCCAACATTTGACATCTTTTTATTGGTCGCTGGCTGGGGGGTTTCCCTTATGTTCGATGGAAAGAAATCTATTCACACATTGGGATTCGTGTGGTGTCTTGGATTCCATTAGCCCTATTGGTGGGTTTCTCTCCTTTGTTGACAATACTTCTTATTGGATACTATTTAGAGGGTCTCTTTCATGCACTACTTGCATCAGGTGCATACGAGAGATGCATAGGTTCATTGTTTCATGAACATCCTATTCGTTTGAGCTCCTCCTAATCATCAAGCTATTTATTTGTACCTCGTGCTGACTGATGAGAGATTCCATAATGCTCTCCTTTTAGCGAGTCTCCTTCCATCAAATTCAAATCATCTATTCTGGAAATGAGACCTAGAGTCTTATGAGTACCTAGAGGCTTGCAGTGATCAATGGCAGGTTCTCCCACCATCGATAGTTGGGAATACAACAATGTCTCTCGATCAATGGATTCTTCAAGTGTTTGAACTCAACACCCTTATTCACACTTGTAAGAATGTACTTGGTGCCTTGATACCTTCTTTCATTATTGGTAGGTTGTCTCACATTTATTAATGGTATACCTTAATGAACAATAATCAAACAAAGTCTCATTGTGTTTGACATCAACTCCTCTATTCACATGATGTAGACTTTCACCTTCAGAGGATAGTGTAGAAGACCTCCAACTTGTAGTAGCAACATTCATAATCTGTTATTGTCTTTCATTGGACCAATACCTATATGACTTCAGTGATCATGGGAGATCAAATTGTACTTCATTGTATACATATATCTTCAAATTGGTTTTGAGACTAGATTCCACTATGCCTTGTTCATGACTATGACAACCTATGGCACTTTGTATTGCCTATTGATGGGAATGAACAACTATTTGATATATTTCCACATGGATCTGCAGTGTAATTCATATTGGCAACCATGTGTACAAAGTCATTACGGATTGTAATATTATCATGAGTAACTAGCACTTCTAGCTGACTCTCAATTACTCCACTTCTAGGAATTATAATGTATTTCAGCCATCGCAGATACTCCTCTGACCTCACACATTAGGGGGCATCCGTTACAACAAATTTTTCCTCACCCCATGCAACATGCTTGGATGTCCTTTCCATTTCCCTATGCAAACTTGAAGTCCCCTTTTGTACCTTCCAGAGTAAAAAAAACACATTTTTCCACATATACACGCCCTATCAGTTAGATAACAAGCGTTTATGTAGGTTTCTCCACTACATCCCGCGTACATCAGGTTTGGTGCTCAAAATTAAAAATTATGTCGAGTTTCCATGCCATGTCATGAGATCCATGATCCTTGACCTTCCATATACTAGAAACACTCCGATTCAGCTCTTCAGTTCCATTTGAAGGATATAAATTGAGCCTTATCCAAGCCTTGAAGGAGATTGAACAATTCAACTTTGAGATCAAATACTGTTACACATCAAAATTACTCACTTCGATAGTGTCGCAAGTGTCGTCATTACAAGTGTTGTAAGTGTTGCATCTTGTCCGCAAGTGTCACATTTTGACTACAAGTGTTGCAAGTGTCACAAACATCATACTGCCATCTTGCATATGTCGTGCCTATAACGACATCATAAAGACACTTAAGACACCTCAAAGGTTAGTTTGGAAGAAGATAAATCACTTGATAAGAAGTACAAGCCTTTTGCCATTGGAAAAAACACTCAAAAAATGACTTTTGGAGAGGATTGCTCCCCTACCCACTATCAGGGAGTGCTAACGCTCCCTAAGCCTCTTTGGGGGAGTGCTTGAGCACCTTGTGCACCCTTTTGGGGGAGTTCTACCCTTTTTTTAGAAATTCTGGGTTTGTTGAGGCAAATAAGGGAAGAATCCCTCAATTCCTAAAGGTAGTTGGATTTGAATAGATGGTCAAGTCATGATCATAGGGGAGATCCTCAACTGAAGGAGAGGAATCCTCAACTCATCCCAAAGATCTCTCAAGTGGTTGGACCTCTCCAAGGTTATATAAGGAGGCCTTCTCATGGTGAAAGGCACATGGAAAAGATTGGATATGTGAAACTTATGATCTCATGAGTGAGATATCATCAAAGCAATCAATGGAGATTACTTGAGAAAAGGGGTTGGACAAGGAGAACTGGAAGAAGCTGCTGCACCTTCATTCAAAGGGTTGTAAGTATCTTTACTTGTTCTCATTTATAATCAATGCTTGGCATGTTTATTTCAAACTTGTACTTGTTCCATATGAGTTTGTCTGCAGTAGATGGATCTATGATTGAGCTAATCTCAGTAGAGTAGGAATTCCATTGTATCTTTGTTTTTCCTACAAGACCTATCAAGGAGCTCAGGATCGAAGCTCAGCCAGGACTTCACAAGGATAAACATCGCTAATAAGGTACATATATTTCTCCTTCTCTTTCATTCATTCGCTTGATTAGATCTAAAAGGAAGCCAGTGTCCTTGTTAAGCACTTTTTTGTCTTGGCCTTAGGAGTCTAGAGGCCAAGAGGGAATCCACTTGTCCGTAGGGGGATTCACCTACAACAAATACACTCTGGAGAAATTTCACTTCATATTGAGTCTGCATCCCTTTATGCTTGAAAGTATGAACTCCTTGTTCAACCCCCAAGATCTTCCTTCTTTGTCACGGAGAACCTCATTGTCTCCTTTATATGATCTTTCCTTTGGTGGAGGATTGAAGTGGCGGAGGCCCAGCTGGAGGGACTTGGTTTCTCGGTTCCAATGTGCGCCGTTACAAAATTTTGTCACCTATATACTTCTGCTGATTGTTTTAATAGAAATACTCTTTTCTCGTCCAATTGATATCTTGAAAATATTTGAATTATTATTCCATGGGTGTATTTGTCATCTGTGTTAATGGATTATGCTAATCTATATGATAAACTTATATATTATCACCATATGCTTGCGTATATTGGTTGTTGAGGACAAGTTGCAAGTATAAATCTTTGAGTTGTGTGCTCAACGATGGTCTTCATCGAACATCCATACGAGGTAGGATATTGGCCTTGTCTAGTTATCATTTCATTTATATAGAATACTTGGGATTAGAGTTGATTTCTACGTGTCATTCTATCTATTGTGGTTTACCCCATGCCATAGAGATATTTTCCTTGTAATAGCATCTTGACAGTTATACTATAATTGTTTATGACATGAACTTTCGATGCAATTTTCGAGCATTTTGGTAGTTGGCATGGCTTGGGGCCTACCAATCACATAGAACATAGAATAATCTTTGTAACAATTGAAGAAACATTCCAAATGGAGTTTGTATGTGAAATTTGTGGCCTTGATAAGTTGATGTATCAACTAGGCTCCTTGGGCCCCGCATTCCTTTTACCACCTCATCTCCTAGGGTTTTTTGTGTTTTGCCTCTTAGGGTTTTATACTTTATATTAAAATGTAGTTTCAACATTTTGTAATGGCCTTCTTGTGAATGAGCATATCCAACACATCTTTCTTCAAAGATAAGCCACCACCATTCTACTGAGTTTGTATTACTTTGCATATTGCAGTGTTTTTTTTATTTCATTCATTAATAGAATTTGACTTTCAATATATCATTGTGTTCTCTACAATAAATTGGAATGACTCCATCTATATTTCTATCTTCATTTTATTCTCCAAATAATCGGGAGCACAAGCTAAACATAAAGAAGCAAATGTTAACAACTAATGTAGTGCTCCTCAACACTAAGTGAGTGAAAACCAACAAGTCAAGGACACTAACCTAGAAAGAAGAGACTCTTTTACAAAGAAATCTTAAACGCAAAATTATCACTATGTCAACATCTAATTCCCATAACCATTACAAGATTGTACTCATTTCTAATGAGATCAACATTGACATATCAACTCTAATTGTACTTGCATGTGTACAATCAACACATTAATAAATCCTCTCGAGATGCACTCATTTCCCATGAAGTTCTATTGACGTTTACCCATGCAACTATGTCATAATGCTTACATGCATTTTTCTTCTCAAGCATTCAATGAACACTTGAGGATTCTAACCTAGTGCATAAGCCAAAATAGTTGAAAATTGACCTATAAGGGCAACAAAATAAACACATTTAATTTCTTCCTTGATAGAGGTTTATTTACATGGTAAGTAGCGACCATACATATAGATTTCAACATAACTAGCATACCCTTAACCTCAAAATACAAGCAACTAACTTCCCTATCCATGAGTTCAACTCATGGACAATAATAACTTTCACAAGCATGAAAAGACATCCTAATTATTCTTTTCATAGAAAAAAATTATTTACAACCTTTAATAAGTTTAATTTAGTTTCATGGTTGGCATATAATTCAAGTTATAAACTAGAATCCATTTCAATTCAAAGTCACCAAAAAAGGATGTTATGTCAATGTAAACCATTGTTAACAATAATATCTAGCACTACTAGCCAATATATTCAAACTACTCATAGGAGAATCCAACAATGTTCCTTGCATACACATTTTTTCATTGATCAACTATCAAATAAATACCATTTTTTTGACTAACAATTGAAATATAACATATACCCATGAACAAATAAATACTACATATATAATAAACCCATCAACTACAAAATTATTGTTGTTCATATAATCTAGTCCCCACGTTACTTCAAAGACTCGACATGTAATCTAAAAAAGAAATCTCTTCGCTAAGAACTATTTTCAAACACTTTGTATATGTCATGGCTCTATCTACTAAACATAATTATATAGAAATTACCTAGAAAAAAAAAAAATAACAATTGTTTGCTAACATTGGGAAAATTCAAAAATACATAACTCACAAGAGAAATGAGAGGTGAGGAACTTACATGCGGTGAAGAAACCAATGTATCTGTAATACATTGATTTTAGAACCATTGTGCTACTTTGAGCTTTGATCTGACCTATTGAAAAAAAAATGTGGGGGATGACTCTCCACTAAACCATAGACCTTGCTACTGTAATTCTTATAACAACAGGTCACCCTCGATCCCTCAATCCACCACTATGCCAACTCTTTTTAGCCTTGTCCTCAATTTCCCAAACCAAAAAGATGATCTTTTATCCTTCTTCTCTGTTCTTATTTAGAATCCATCCATGATAAATAACTAGATGCATATGATCCACTTGTCATTATGTAATTCTTTCTTTATCTTACATTTTTCCTTTCCCATAAAATTGTCTCATTTTTAGTGTTTTTCCATAAATTTTCTTTACTTATTTTACCTCGCCCCCCATTTTTTAACTTTTTTCAGTACACAAATATTTTCTTTTTAATACTTGTTATGACACCTTTATGATAATTATTATACTTCATTATTCTTCTTATTTATTTATTTAATAATAATATTGGGCATGACATACTCCTCCCCTTCAAGGAACTTTGTCCCAAAGTTAACTTATGTATCATCTACATCACCCTCTATTGAACTAGTATTAGGCCATCAACCACAATAGGCATTGAAATATCCTAGGAAGCACGAGCAACACTCTAACAGTTCTTCCCAACTTTCATAACTAGGATTAAATCCTCTTGGTTCATTAGGGATTTAAGGCACCATACCTCATCTTGGTCTATCGAATCTCTAAGGCACCAGATCTCATATTGGTCTATTAGGGCTCTAAATTACTAGACCAAGGAATCTCATCCTATTAGGGATCTAAGGAAACAAAACAAAGAATCTCAAAAGGATGTACCTAAACTCCCTCCTTATACTCCCTTGGGTACACAACCCCATACATGGAAGTCCAATATCACAACTCCATCGGTGAGCAACACTCTAACCATTCTTTGGACTTCAACATCACAACTCCAATACAAGGAATACAAATTACTGGCATAAGTAGTTGATTGAGTTGTCCCCAACACATAATGTTTTACTTGTAAATATTCTCCTTCGTGGTTATGGGATCCCATGATATCATCAAACAAATCAAACCTCTCGAACCACTGGTGGATAACTTGAGAATCACCACCTCACAACATGCAACCAATGCATTAGTTATAATGATAACACCAACATATCAAAGAAAGAATCCACGTGCTAACTCTCGCATGTCATCATGAGAATACAACATCATTGTCATCACCACATGCTCACATGTCATCATAAATCATCTTATCATAAAAGATAATTTCCATTCAATTACATCATGTCATCACACCAAGAGATATATCATAAGAAATATAACCTCAACACATCTTTATCAAAGACATAGCCTCTCATAAACATAATCAATGGAACCACATAACATCATATGTAAATACCATATGGTTCTTAAGATAACATAACATCATGAACATAATAATTATTTCAACACATAATGCATGCACAGTAATAAACATCATGGAGATTCTTATCATGATTCATCAACAAAATTAATCCATGAGCTTGCATGATTATATATACAAGAAATACCAGGTATCACATTCAATGCAAGAATTATCATCAAAACATCCATCTAGTGCATGAATCTAATTGGTTAATTTTTTCATACTAATCTAAATCTATAAAGGATCATCAGTACTATGTGTTCCAGGTTCTCATCGAGATACTGATTGTTTTCCGATAATGATTTCCTCTTCTTTCAACAAGAAGTTGACAATTTAAAATATATGTATAATCACCCTATTATTCTGCTAAAATTTTCATATATTTTCTTTTTCTGAATACACTGTTGACTTTAACATAGCCCCATTATCTAGATCCACAATTTCTAGTCATGTATTATTTTCCCTCATAGTGAAATTAGATGAATTTCAACACTTAAATATTGTTGGACTTACTAGCATGCCTTTCAATGATCAAAATTCAAATTCTTGACTTTTTATATCTTTTGATCATTACCCAAGGTTCTTATGTTACTTTATGGTTCAGACCCTGCCTACTCTCCCTTGGGGTTGCGTGACCTCCCAGTCAAGGATATTAATCTCCTCGAGTTGGATTAACTCCTTGATACCTTGCTGGCCTCAAACTAAACCAAACACAGGCCTTGTTATCACCCAAGGCACAGGTCATATGGAACCTGCTGTTGTGCTACTTATATGTGTAATATAATGCACTCATCAATTATCAATCCTTGATTCGTAATCAATAGAGTTACAAGACACCAGTAAGGAAGGTAATTCTAATGTCATGAGTATAGAACTATTCTAGATTATGCATGCTGGAAACAAAACAAACTAGTAAATCAAAACACACTTTGGTTGTGTTTCACAAAGAGGCTATCTATTCCATTATGGCACATGCAAGTATGAGATGAAGTTCTTTTGACAGATCAACTTTGCTATCTGACCCAGAAAATGAACTATGCAATCACACTTCTAAAAGGGAAATCACACATCAATCATCAAGACATAGCATGGGTAGTTCAATAGTCAATATACTGAGTATGTTGTGGTTCACAATGTGCTGTTGTGAACTTCACTAGTTCTCCTTCAAATATGTATGAATACTACTGCCAACATTTATGTCCATGAAACAAAATCAAATTCATAAAAACAGAAACAGAGCATATGCAAAAAAAAAGATCTCTAAGAAATTGAAACCTAAACTGAACTATATTGCTATCATCTGAAAAGATTAAAGCTTCAGCTAGTCTAACATTTATACTATTTAAATCAACTGCTAACACTAATTTATAAGGATGCTGACCTTTGTTGGGCAGTGAGCCCTTGCCGCTTCAACAGGCCAGTGACTGGAGTCTACAATAAGTTTTCTTTCAATCCACACATTCCTCTTACTCAAATTTCAAAACATAGAATTAAACTATGCTAACAACTCAACTCACATTCATTCATAAATGATCAAGACCTGGAAATAATTGACATCCTTATATTAAACTTCAACTCAAAATCTATTCTGCAATATGTAACACTGCTTCACATACTATGTTATGCTAACTCTCTACTACCTCCACCATCCTTTCCATGACTATTTAAACAATCTTAGTCGTGAAACACAAGGAGGTGAAATATTTAGCAGATCAATCAATTGTCAAATTTATATATTCGGTTACATATTTTAAGCTTCATCCTCATGACACAAAGTTTATGAGGATGAAGCAATAAACAAACTAGCTTAACATAACCTTTCTAGGGCATGTTTTGGAGCTAAACTTAGTATATTCTGCTTCCTGTATTGGTACCGGATTGTGACAGGTGAGATTCGGTAAATGGTACCGGATCCGAACAATATGCAAGTGCTTGGTACCAGACTATAACAGTTTGCGGCCATTGGTACCTGATCACGACAGTGGATGGTTCGGTACCATATCTGAATGGAAGGTGCGCTTGGTACCAGATTCAGATAGTGGCAATCTGGTGCATAAGTACTGGATGGCTGAGCTGATACAGAAAAGATGGACTCATATAGAGGTCAAAGTTTATACATGGAAATTTAAAACATTAGTACATGAAACATTTAGTCTCCTAGCTCAATAAACCACAAAATGCATGAATTCAATTATACTTTACCTTATGACCTCATCAATGGATAATGGTAGTGTTCTTTGTCATTTATCCAAGCTTAGGTAAGAAAAAAAGGTATAGATGAGGAGTATAATAGGGTAGTGGGGATGTCAATTTAGAGGCTCAACATTCCCCCATGCCAAAACCATTGCATGTCCTCATGCAACTGAAACAACTCAATTTTTTTCAAAATTTGAGACTCCATTCTTTACTTCTGTGGATCAATGATGTTGATGGCCGAGGCTTCTGCTTTCAACTCCCTTTTTATGACCCTAATGTATTGTAAGAGTCTTAGTAACTTCTTGAGATTATTAGAAGTCTCTTCATGGTCATCTTGAAGTTGTTGGCTGGTTGCCTTCAGTTGTTCATTTTCCTTTTTGATATACCTATCCAGTAGTTGGTATTCCTTCACTTCTTGTTTGAGTTCCTGGTTTTGTTTTTGTAGCTCCCGAATCTTTTTCTTCATCTATTCTTTTGTTAAGGTTCTTGTTCACCCCATTGTTTTTGGCTGGATGTATTCTCTTTCCTCCACTTCCTCCCTCATCCCACATAAAGTAATAGTAACTTGTTCCTTAGTAAGGCTAGGGATGTCATCCTGGACTGATAGTTCTTCAGAAGGGGAGGTAATATCTATTGGTTCTTCATGTGTATGAGGATTGACAACTACTTTTCCTTTCTTTTCCATTCTTCTTGTGGTTCTTTTAGAAGGGGGTAATGGTTCAAAAGTTTTCACAAGCTTCCTTTTCTTCTTTTCTGTTCATGGAATGGTTAAAGGGGATTGTTCTATAAACTATTCATCTTTATTTTCTGAGCTATTCTTTTCTTTCCTCACATTTTTTGTCCTATGACCTTTCTCCTCAAGTGCTATTATTGATGTCTCCTCCACTAATTTGGATTTACCTTTTGATTCTTGACTTTTAAAAATCTTATCGATTATGGAAGAGGGCCCTGCTTGTTTACTAGCTTTATCTTTTTGGCTCACTATTCTGGAGGATGATGGAATTACCTTATCCTTCTTTCCATTTTTCTCTTGAGGTTCCTTATCTTTCTCTGGAGTAGGTTGGGATCCCTCTACAGGTTTGTTTTCTACGGGAAGGTGTTGAGTGATGAGGATTTTCCAGCTAATCCCTTGCTTCCTGGTTTCATGTATAACTAAAATCTTAATAAGACCTTGAGGATAAATGCTAGTCTTCTCAGTTTTGGATAGGGATTTGACACCTCTTACCATGTTGTTCAAAATCATCCATAAAAAAACTGGGAAGTCAATTTCAGGACCTCCTTCAAAGAGTAACAAAATCCTAAGATGATATAGGAAGGTTACAACATACCTTCCCTCACAAGTGAGGAATTGTTGAAGACTAGCAAGCATTGGATGATACTCTTCCTCGATATAGTTCCTAGGAATCCCCTTTTTCCAATCAAGGTGTTGATGGTCTTCTTTCAGAAATTGTTGACACTTTTCCTTGTTGATACCTACTCCTTTGAAATACTTGGCTCCTCTGTTACGTAATCTCGTGGCTTCCCTTAAAGTTGCTTCATTGATTGTTAGTTGCAGATTGCCTATGTGCGCAATCTCTTCATCGTAACCCTAAATAAATGTGTGAGATACCTTCTCATGACAGCCTATGAATTTCTCCAGAAATGGCATCCATCCCATTCTAGCATACTTCTCTCTACACAACTGGAACTCCTCAGTCTCTCTATAAATCTGGAATACCGGTTCATATCTACTTACAAACATGTTTATAAACTGTGAGTGAAAATCGGGCTATAGTGTAAGGATTTAGTCAGCTTATGAGTGAAAGGGTTTGGTACCAGAGAGCATAGGGAGAAGTAAGATCGGAGCTGGAGAAAGGCTGGTAATGGAAAAAAAATATGTTGATGGCATCGGTAATTTGAACGGTGAGTTTAAGTAAAGATGTCGCAAAGGAAAATTAAGACAAGATGAGGCTCATCTGGATGGCTTCACCACCCAGATAGGCCATTTCATTTTTTCCCATTAGTGCAATGATGGGGACAGAACGTTGGGTGTTGAAGCATCATTGTTGTTTGGGATAGGTGATTGGAATTATAAGCGGTGAATTTGATGTTGAATCATGGCTCATGAAACGAGATACATTCGTGTTTGCTTAAGGACGAAGCACGTTCGTGTCTCATCATTACTAGACATGTTCCATATTCACACTTTTGATGTGATTTTGCCTTCAATCATTTTGAAGTGCTTATGTGATGAGAGGATTGTTTAAGGTTAAGCATATGGGTATAAGGGAAGTGAAAGTTAGCTGCATGGTTTTAACACTAAGGTCATAAGATCTAGTATACATTTTCATGCCTATTGTAGTTTTATAAGCAAAGGAAAATAAATAATACCATGTTACCTTTACTTTTACCATTGTATAATCAATACCCATAGCATATGTGATTGCCTTTGTATTTGAAGCTTGTAGATTGTCAAAGTTCATCTTTTTTTAGGCTGGAGTTTTCTGGAAGCTTGGTACTGGAATTTCCTGTACTTCATGAAACTTCTTTATTCTATGCTTATTTTCTTTTGTGTCTGGTTCTGTAGGGTTGTAGGGTGAACATGTTGGTTTATGAAGATGAGATGTGAGTTTGAAAAAGAGTTCTAAAGGAGCTCTTTGACCCTCCCCCGTGCCAAGGATGTTGCATATCCTTATGCAAGAAGATTCAACACTCTGTATCATAATGGAGAAAAGATGATAAGAGAAAAGAAACCAAATCAAATTCCAAAAGTACATTTATCACCTATCATATGATCACATGCCTAAAACAAAATTGAAATTGCCTTTCTTTTGATGACTTATTAACAAGGGTAGCATTCGGAAGTGAAAAGAGGGAGGTTTTAATATTTTTGCTAGAAGAACAGATCCAACCTAACTTGCTTCAAAGATTTACTATCATTAGATGCTATGGATAAATTTCACAGTATAAGTAGATTAGACTCCCTAGTTAGGGCTCCACTCTTAAGAAGTTTCCTTCTTAGGTAATGTAGGCTTTAGATGTTAGACCGGTAACATTGACTAAGGGTAATTCTCAAATGGAAATTTTCTTGTAGTAATTGTCTTGTCTGTTAATCTGGAGTTTGTATCTCATAAATGTTAATAGTGACCTTTGCTTGTAGAGTTCATTTTTTTAGATGACAAAAGTGAATTTTTCAATCAGACAAGTATAGGTGAGACATTTCTCAACCAGAACCCACTGCCAGCAAGCCTGTTCAGTACTCCAGTGGGGTAGTTGTGATAATTAGTGAGAGACATCCCTTCCCCAGGAAGAATGCCCCATTGCCAACAGGCCTGTTCAGTACCCTGATGGGTTTGCCTAGTCATACCACAGACCGGTACCCGTTTCCAACAGACCTGTTCAGTATCTCGGTGGGTTAGTCTCTTAAACCCTTTTTCCATCAGAGGCTTCTTGTCCATAGTCACCTATGTCAATTTTTATTAAAGAGTGCTTTTGCATGGTGACAGGGGAGGATCGTCTGAAAAACTTTTTACAGGCTGGGATGGTATTGTGTTGGAAGGTATATTCTCTTAGTTGGATGTATTTAAAGATTTGTTTGAAGGAAAAATAAACTTATGTGTTGCACATTAGATCCAGATGTATAATTTTGTTTGAGTTTCTCCATAAGAGAATGACCTAAAGTTACCCGAGGGTATTGATACATCCTCTTAAATAAAAGTTTTCCTAGTGTGCCCATGAAAGAGAGTGTTCATATACTCATATGTTACTCTTTAGAAAAGATAATATAATGAATACTATTGAAGTCTAGTTAGGGTGAGATAGTTACTTGTAGGCTAATATAGATTTTATCCCTTTAATAATGCTGAAATACTGGATAAAGGTAACCTCTAGACTTTGAAGCAGATTAAGCATGGTTCTTTTAACAATCATAGGTAAAGATGATGTCTTCTTTGTCAAGAAACAGAACCAAAAGAAATTAAAATACGTCTTTTTAGCTAGCAACAGAACCAAAATAAATTAAAAATTCTTCGTTTTAGCTAGCAACATAACCAAAAGAAATTAAAAATTCTTCCTTTTAGCAACAGAACCAAAGGAAATTAAAGATACTTCCCTTTAGTCAGCAACAAAACCAAAATAAATTATTTCTTCATAAGGGCTGCCATTTGATGCTGCATTCGACTTCTTGGTTCCATATTAAGTGGTTGCTGCATGGCTTCATACTTCATATTAATTGACATAAGCTTTTGAAATATGCCTAGCATTCCTTGCCAATTATGTGATGTGTCCTGATAGTACCGTATAAGGAAAGACTTCTGGTACCGGACCAACACAGGACTGCTGGCACTAGACCAGAACAAGATTTCTAGTACAGGAGAAGAATAGAGTATTGTTGATGCCTACAAACTGATGTTTAGCGAGTTCTTGAAGGATCAAATAAATTATAGAAATCTACTTACAAAGATAAAATGAGAAAGTAAAACAAAAGGAGGCAAGAATCCCTTGTTACCTTCAACTTCTTAACAAAATACAATCCACACCTATGTACAAAAGTTTAAAAATAAACCAATCAATCAACGTGGATCAGTAGGAAGGTCTTCTTCCTTACTGATCACCTGCATATATGAATTCTGTAGTATACGAGTCAAAAATTCCTCTTTTGATAGGGGTTTGTTATAAATTCTCAACCGATGACCATTCAGAAGTAGTGGTGTCTATTGTTCATCAATTGTCTTTATCCTGATTGAACCATTGTCATAGGCAGTGTCAATTTCATAAGGTCCCATCCAACGAGTAGTTAACTTACCTTTGAAGTTCTTGAATTTGCTGTCATACAACAGGGCCTAATCTCCTTGTTGAAATTTTTTCTTTTTGAGATACTTGTCATGCCATTTTTTTCTCTACTCTTGAACAAGGGTGGTTCTTTGAAGTGCTTCCTGCCTGATTTCATCCAACTCATTAAGCTACAAGAGTCTTTGTTGCTGGGCTTCATCCAAATTCATGCCAACTTGTACTGAAGTCCTGAAGGTTTTGACATGGAATTCTATGGGGAGAAGTACCTGCTTCCCATACACCAACTCGTAGGGTGTATGTCCTGTTGTATTCCTCTAGGTGATTCTATAAGCCCATAAGGCTTCTAGTAATCTGTCAGCCCAGTCCTTGTGGTGTAGTTGTATTATTTTGGTAAGAATGGACTCAATAAATTTGTTGGTAGATTCTACTTGTCCATTTTCCTATGGATTATAGGGTGTAGATTTCTTGTGTTTAATTTTGTACTGTTCTGTAACAACTTTGACTAGATTAGAGGTAAATTGAGTTCCCTGATTAGTCACAATTTCTCGAGGTACACCAAATCTAGTAAAGATTTCATTAAAAAGGAAATCTACCACTGATTGTTCACTTGCAGCTGGTAAAGCTTTTGCTTCAACCCACTTAGTCACATAGTCAGTACATACAAGTATGTACTTTTTCTTTTTAGATGCAGGGTTAATCAGCCCTACAAAATCTAATGCCCATTTCTCAAAGGGCTCAATGACTACTTGGGCTTGAAGTGGCATTTGGTCTCGTGCAGTAGGCTTACCCATTCGTTGGCATTCATCACAATTGGATACATAGGTTTTAGCATCTTTGAAAATATGAGGCCAATAATAACCAGATTGCAGAACTTTGTAAGCGGTCCTCTTGTCTGTGAAGTGTGCTCCACAAGGACCATCATGGCAGGCTTAAAAAATATCATGAATTTCATCTTCCCTTACACATCTCCTGACTACCAAATCTGGTCCTATTTTGTAGAGACAATCATCATGCCACATGTAGTTTTCACTTAGCTGAATTACTTTCTATTTTTCTCTAGGAGACAATTTTTGAGGCATCATCCCTGTCACAAGATAGTTAGCTACATCTACATACCAAGGAGTGAATGTAGAAATAACAAACAAATTTTCATCAGGAAAGTTATCTTTTATTGGTGCGTTATCTCCTAGATGAATAATTCTAGATAAGAAATCAGCCACAAGATTATCCTTACCAAGTCTATCAATAATGTTGATATTGAACTCTTGTAATAATAACAATCATATTGTAACTCTAGGATTTGTTACAGGTTTTTTCATTAAGAATTTGATGGATGAATGATCAGCATGTACAAAATCTTGATATCCTGTAATATAGTGTCTAAATTTATTGATAGCATGGACCAAACAAGCAATTCTTTTTCTGTGACCGTATAATTAACTTCAGATGGAGACAAATTTTTACTGACAAAGTAAATAACATAAGGAATTTGATTTTCCCTTTGTCTAAGAACTTCCCCAATGGCTGTGTCTGAGGCATCGGTACAGATATGAAAAGGAAGGGACCAATTTGGTCCTCTTAATACAGGGGTAATTGACAATTTTTGTTTTCGAATCTCAAAAGATATTTGGCATTCATCATCCCACTTAAATTCGACTTCTTTAGATAATAACTTGAATAAAGGGGTAGCTAGGCTTGTAAAATTCGGAATGAATCTTCTATAGTATCCAGCATGCCCTAAAAAGCTGCAAACTTCCTTTTGTGAAAAAGGTATTCTGATTTGTGTGATAATATGAATCTTTGCTATATCAACTCTCATTCCAGAACCAAAGATGTGATGTCCTAAAACAATACCTTCAATGAGCATCATATTTGACTTTTCATTACTTAGGGAAACATTACTTTCCTTAAACCTAATCAAGAATTTTTCTAGACTGGTCAAAGCTTCCTGGAAGTCTTTTCCATGGACTGTAAATTCATCCATGTAAACTTCCACGCAATCATTGGTCATGTCAGAGAAAATGGCTAGGAAAACCCTTTGAAAAGTGGTTGGGGCATTGCAAAGTCCAAAAGGAAGAACCCTATAAGCATAGGTTCCCCATGGGAAGGTGAAAGTGGTCTTCTCCTGGTCTTTGGGTGCTATTTGTATTTGGTTATAACCACTAAACCCATCTAGGAATGAAAAATACTTCTTTCCAAACAAGGTATCCAACACCTGATCAAAATAAGGGAAAATAATCCCTATGGGTGGCTTTGTTCAACTCCCCAAAGTCTACACATATTCTCCACTTACCATTTTTCTTGGGAACTATGACAAGTGGAGACAACCATTGACTATCTGAAATGGGGTATATGATATTGGCTTGAAGGAGTTTTTGCAATTCCTCTTTTACAATATCTTTAAGGGCTGGATTCATCCTTCGCTGAGGCTGTCTAACTGGTTTGATTTGGTCATTAGTGTAGATATGATGTGTGCATGTGTCAGGGTGAATGCCTTTCATGTCTGCACAATCCCATGCAAAAGCATCAAATTGTCTTTGGAGCATTTCAATTACTTGTGTCTTTTGTTCTGATTCCAAACTAGAGTTGATATACAAAGGTTTTCCTAGGCTAATCTCAACAAGTTCAATACTTTCTTCCTTCTCTGAGGGAGCCAATAATAAAGTATATAATTGAGTGATATCAGGGTGCCAAGTTTGTTGAAATTCGGAACTGAAAATGTGTGACAACTCTACAAAAGACCTCAGATATTCAATACAATTTGTATCAGCCAAAAATAAACTTAAGACTTGTTCATTCGATTGTTCTTGCATTACTCTTACCTATTCAAGTGTTAACAGGGGTTTGATGCAATATTCTTCTCCATAAGGGTTTTCTAACTAGATAGGTATCTCTTGTGCCGGTTGGGCAGGAGGAAAGAGGACAAGCTTTTGGCTATGTGTGCCATTGGATATAGTCATCTCACCAGACCGACAACTGATAAAGGCATCTGCTGTGGCTAGCCAAGGACGACCAGGAACCACAGGGTGTCCTGGTTTGGAGGATGATTTATAGTAGATGACTAGAAAATCTACTGGATATTCCCAAGAAGCTAGAGTGACTGTGACATCATCTAGACTTCTTGCAGGGCTAATGTATGACTTATCTGCCAACTCTATCATGGTTTGGGTTGGTCTTAACTGGTTGATTTGGAGCTTTTGCATAGTGTCAAAAGGCATTACATTAATTGCTGCACCCAAATCAATGAGTGTGTTTGGTAAAGAAATAGCATTAATTTCAACAGTGACTACTGGGTTCCCAGGGTCATTATATTTGTATGACATTTCATAAATAAATTCAGAGAATTACCCCACCACCTGAATAAGGGGAGGTTCCTTCTTCTTCCTTCCTGGTTTCTTAAGGAAAATATCCCTTATGATTTTGGCATATATGGGGATATCCTTAATGGCTTGCAGCGAAGGTATTTTTATACATACATTTCATAATACATCCTCTATATCTTTGTGCAAGGGTGGGTCAGGTTTCTTCACTAATAGTCTTCCAGGGTAGGGTGGAAGATTAACTTGTTGAGGTACTCGTACAGACTGAGAAGTGATTGGAATAGGAGGGGAAGTATCTTCTTCTACAGGGGTGGTTTGAGTGTTTTCTTCCTCAGAATGATTATCATTTTCTTCCTGAATTATTACTCTAGGATTTGATTGATTTACAGTTTTCCCTGATCGTAGATGAATTTCATAGGTGGGAAAGGTTTGAACTTCTGTATTCTTCATAGGGTGGGTGGGTCGATTATTGGGGTTATGGATTGGCTAGGTAGGGATTGCTGTTGGTCTCGGAGGGTTGTGGGTAGATTGGTTTTGTGGCTGTTGATTGGCGTTTATAGGTAGTTGCTGTTGCTGGTTAGGGTTCAAGGGGGTTGTAAATTGTTGCTGTATAGGAGGTGGGAGTAAATATTGAATCTGTGGTGGGTTAAATCTAGGTAGTAATTGGGAAATGTTTGTAGGATACTGTGGATACGTAGGGTAAGAGGGATTCCCATACATAGGTCCCCTCCAACCTTATTGCCAAGGTTGAGTTTCATCTTGCTGAGGTGTCCATTGTGGATAGTTCATTGGGGGAGGACCCCATTGTTGCTGTTGATACTGTGCATTAGGGTCAAAAAATGCATTGGGGTTTTGTGCTCTCCAAGGTATTCTAGAAGGGTATGATTGTTCTTGTGAGACTCCTCCTCCCCTATACATGGATTGTATTTCAATCAAAGTTGGACACTCATATGTGGGGTGCTCTAGTGTACACAGGCCACAGATTTCTATGAAATTTAATGAACATTCTTTCTCACCATGATTTTTTCGACATCTAGGACAAAAGATTGCTAAAATAGTCTCTTCTTCTTGTTTCTTTTTCAGTTTTAGGGTATCTAAATGGTTACTGATTGTGCTCAATATGTCTTTTTTAAAGTTCTCTATTAAGTTTCCTAACTCAATTCTGGTGACAGTTCCTGAGCTTTGTCTTGTATTTCTGCTAAAATAATCTCTTGGTGCTTTGCCTGTTTTAGCTTGTCCTCTTGAGTATCTTCTACAGTAATATGCAATCTCTGCAAAAGGATTTTGGTTCACATCTCCTGAACTTAACAAATTTAAAACTTCTATGTAGTCATCTCTAATACCCTTCAAAAATACGATTCTTACTACAGCTGGGTCCATGGTGAATAATTTTGATTTCTGGTAGTTGTATAAGAACCTTTCTAAGTAGTCTTCAGGGCTTTCATATTCTGTTAAATGCTTCATTTTAAAAATGTCATTTTTAGCATTATCCTTACAATAGTCTTGGTATTTCCATAAAAATGTGTCTTTCATCTGATCCCAAGAGAGGATTGTATTTTCTCCTAAGCTCATGAACCATCTTAAGGCTGAATCCTTCATTATAGCAGGAAAGAGCTTAGGTTTTTGGGCATTGTCTGAGTATTTATAGCTTCTACATAATATGTCAAACATAAATAAGAATAAGTCTGAATCTTCAGTTGACATACCTCTAAAAGTGGGTAACGATGATAGTGGGATGTTTTTCATGTTGATGTTCCTGGAAATATCCAAGATTGGAAACCCAAAGGTCTCAGTCTCAGTGGCTACATTTCCTTCTTCTTCTACCATTCCACTCATAGATGGTTTAGAAACTGGATTTTGTGTGTCTCCTAAACGTTCAACAGATTCACGTTCTGCCCGCCCCAATGCTGATTCTTCCATTTTAGGTTCTTCTTCTGGAGCCTCGCTGGCTCCCCTTGAATTTTCTCTTGGTGGAATTTTTCCTGCACCAGTGTCAGTTGGATTAGTAGGGGGGGGTTGTTTTTGAATCTTTAGAGCTTACAAATCTACCCTTATTATCTCTACATCTATGCATAAAATGGAAATTTGATTCTTAACTTAATTGAAATCCTAATTCTATCTAGGAGGTAAGAAGGAAACCTAGCTTCGGAGAACCCCACTCTAGTGGCCGCGTGGCTCTTCATTCATGTCTTAAACGTTTTATCCTCCTCCCTCAAGCAACCTTTAAAATCATTCAAAAACTATGCAAACAGTCGAAGCTAAAAATCACTTTCTACCGTTTGCAACTCCTTGGAAACGACGCCAAAATGTTGTGCTACTTATATGTGTAATATAATGCACTAATTAATTATCAATCTAGGATTCGTAATCAACAGAGTTACAAGACACCAGTAAGGAAGGTAATTCTAATGTCATGAGTATAGAGCTATTCTAGATTATGCATGCTGGAAACAAAACAAACTAGCAAAACAAAAAACACTTTGGTTGTCTTTCACAGAGAGGCTCTCTACTTCATTATGGAACATGCAAGTATGAGATGGAGTTCTTTTGATAGATCAAATCTGCTATCTGACCCAGAAAACTAACTATGCAATCACACTTCTAAAAGGGAAATCACACATCAATCATCAAGACATAGCATGGGTAGTTCAATAGTCAATATACTGAGTATGATGTGGTTCACAATGTGCTATTGTGAACTTCACTAGTTCTCCTTCAAATATGTCTGACTAGTGCTGCCAACATTTATGTCCATGAAATAAAATCAGATTCATAAAAACAGAAACAGAGCATATGTAAAAAAAAATATCTCTAAGCAATCGAAACCTAAACTGAACTATACTTATATCATCTGAAAAGATCAAAGCTTCAGCTAGTCTAACATTTATACTATTGAAATCAAATGCTAACACTAATCTATAAGGATGTTGACCTTTGTTGGGTGGTGGGCCCTTGCTGCTTCAACAGGTCACCGACTAGAGTCTACAATAAGATTTCTTTCAATCCACACATTCCTCTTACTCAAATTTCAAAACATAGAATTAAACTATGCTAACAACTCAACTCACATTCATTCATAAATGATCAAGACCTGGAAATAATTGACATCCTTCTATTAAACTTCAACTCAAAATCTGTTCTGCAATATGTAACACTGCTTCACATACTGTGTTATTCTATCTTTGTACTACCTCCACCATCCTTTCCATGACTATTTAAACAGTCTTAGTCGTGAAACACAAGGAGGTGAAATCTTTCGCAGATCAGTCAATTATCAAATTTATATATTCGGTTACATATTTTAAGCTTCATCCTCATGACACGAAGTGTATGAGGATGAAGCAATAAACAAACTAGCTTAACATAACCTTGCTAGAGCTTTGATGATTCAACAAACATCCAACAATTATCTTGGGCATGATCTGGAGCTAAACTTGGTATATTCTGCTTCCTGTATTGGTACCGGATCGTGACAGGTGAGATTCGGTAAATGGTACCGGATCCAAACAATATGCAAGTGGTTGGTACCGGACTAGAACAGTCTACGGTCGTTGGTACCAGATCATGACAGTGGATGGTTCAGTACCGGATCTGAATGGAAGGTGCACTTGGTACCAGATTCAGACAGTGGTAATCTGGCGCATAAGTACCGGATGGTTGAGATGATACAGAAATGTTGGACTCATCTAGAGGTCAAAGGTTATACATGGAAGTTTAAAACATTAGTACATGAAACATTTTGTCTCCCAACTCAATAAACCACAAAATGCACGAATTCAATTATACTTTACCTTAAGACCTCATCAATGGCTAATGGTAATGTTCTTTGTCATTTATCCAAGCTTAGGTAAGCCAAAAAGGTATAGATGAGAAGTATAATAGTGTAGTGGGGATGTCAATTTAGAGGCTCAACACCCATCTCGGTCCGGTCTTATCGTATTTCGTCGTCCCTCAGGTTTTCACAATCATGATCCAGTCATTGTCAACTTGTTCATCGATCCATGGTTCATAGTGATTGTGGGGTGCCAATGTGATCACTCTTTATCGAAGGGATCAATCTCCGCAATCAGAAAATTACTCGCCCAAATTGATCTAATTGTGGTCGTTAATCCCCCGTCTCGACAAGATCAACGTCATTGGTGAATTGTGGGCTGTGAACTAGCACGTCTGCTAATTTCACCTCCGTGCTCCACAATGATTACCCATCATCGATCTTCATTCATAGATAAATGGGTACCCTCGGGCCCTGCTTTCTTAGCTCTTCTTCACCAACGGGCACTAGCTCCTTCCACTAACCCTTCTTTTCATGTGACCTTAGGCTGTGACCTGGGGCTTAACCTCCTGGCACTTCACAACTTTGGAACTTTCAACTAATACCAAATCAACGATCCTCATCCTCCTTCGCAACCAATGCTCGAGATCTACTTTGGGACTCCACGCTTCGAGACTTCGGGATGTTCCAAAATTCAGTTTCCTCCGAAGTATTTCATACCCGAAGTTCTAGATCAGGCGCCATGCATCCACCCAAATCAACGACTTTGGCCCACTTCGGGACTTCGGCCTTTGTGAGTCTCAACTTCCCCATGTTCTCTTTCTCTCAGAGCGCTTTCACTCGAATTTCATGATCCATTGACACGTGCCTCCCACAGATCGACGACCACAAGCCACTTCAGATATTCGGGCTTCGAGAGTTTCAAACTCTCTGGCTTTGCTCTTTCCCAGAGTGCTTTCACCCGAAGTTCACGATCTATCGACACATGTCTCCGACTACGATTAACTTTGGTACTTTGGGCTTCGGGAGTTTCAAACTCTTTGCACTTGCTTCCTCCTGAAGTACTTCCACCCGATCGATGACCACGATTCACTTCGACTCTTCGGACTTCAGGAGTTTCAACTCCTACACACTCATTTTCTCCTGGAGTGTTTTCACCCGAATACGATGGATTTGTGCCATGTGTCCTTATGGATCTAATAGTCCATATCTTCTCTGCTCCCATCAACTTCCTTTTAGAGTGTTAGGCCTCCAAACTTCCTGATCTCTCGCCACGTGCTCTTTGCAATGGATGGTTACGATCTACTTTGGCCTTCCGGACTTCGGGAGTTTGTCACACTCCATAACTGAAATCTTCCAAAGTGACTTTCCCCGAAGTCTCATATCTGTTGACACATACCTCCTGGCGACCAACAACCAAGATCTATTTCGGCCTTTGGTTCTTCGGTGATTTTGCTCCCTCCTTGTCTAAAAAACTTCCGAAGTTCTTCCGCTCCCTCCTTGTCTACAAAACTTCCGAAGTGCTTCCACTCCGGAGTTGTATATATTACACCACCTATCCCTCTGGATGATGGAAGATCCCTAACCTCTTCAGGACTTTGGTGAATTCCTCACTCTTGTGTGCACAATGAGACTTAAATCTCCCACACCTTACCCATATCCAATGGTCTCGAACGATTCCACTTCCTCCTGGATGGATCTTGACTGATAACTCGGTGAATCTTCATAGCTTCACTCCCTTTGAATATTTCTTCCCACTATCTCCCCTGAGCTTTGTTTCTTTGACCCTTTGAATTCTTGGAGGGCTAGTTCAACACTTAATCGAACTTCGAATTTGTGCACTCCTTGCAACAGAACCTTATGAAAAACTTGGCTTCTTGTGGGTGAATGTGCACATCTTGTAGAATTCCCTTTGTAGTCCTTGCAAATGAAAGTTTCACGCTATCTCTTCTAAGATTTTGAGTTGAAATAGACTTTGTCAATGCACTCCTTGCGGAATGTATGCACACCTTGCATGAACTCAATGAAGAGAAACAATTGAAGCTTATTCAAATACTTCACAGTTTCATATACTTAATAACATAACTCATTCATTCATTAAAATATAAATTCCCATGAAAAACTGTGACCAGTAGAAACACCATGCGTTGGGTCAATATCCCTCTGTTATATTCATTTAGATGTAAAATGGCTACAACTCTCATAAAAACAAACTTACATTCAGTAACAAATATCTCCTATTAATCTACAGTCGCCTTATCCATACATACTATGCACCTACTTATACAAGAGGTCCTCTAGGGTTCCCTCCAACTACCTATCTGATTGAAATAAAATCTTACAACTACTTAGTCCTATTACAATCAACGTTTGTGACAAACAATTTAAGGAGGATCTTCAGATCCAAGCCGAAATCAAATAACTCAAGGACGATTTGATCTCTTCTGTCTTGACGCGATCGTTCAACCCCTAACATTAAAACTTCTCTGATTCATCATTTACTCAGAAGTTCTTTGAGATACACCATCTTTCAAAATTTAAAATTTTACTCAAAAGGTGCACTAGGTGCTATGATGTTATCCCATGTGGCTTTGCTGACTATGCTCCTACATCATACTCCTCTGGCAGAAAATTCATGGACTCCTGTCTATGAGCTACTGCACTGAGCGTCTATGTTTCTTGATATCAGCTTCATTTACCCATATGGCATCTTCTATCGGGTGTCCCTTCCATTTGACCAAATATTCAAAATAGGTCTTCCTCCTGTTATTCTTTCCAATCCTCAGATCAACGATCATATCCATTTGTGGCTTTTCTACTACAATCATCTGATTCTCCCACTCAATCTTCTCTTGCTCTTCTGATCTTTCTATGTCATCTTCCCTGTAAGGATACATGTCTGAAATGTTAAATATGGGTGATATTCCCACATCCTCTGGTAGCTCTAGCTCATAGGCATTGGTAACAAACTTTCTTAGGATCTTGCATGGTCCAATATTCTTCAACTTCATCTTGTCATATGTTCCTCTTGGGAACCTTTCCTTCCTCGAGTGTGCTAAAAATTGATCTCCCACATCAAATTGAAGTTTTCTTCTGTGCTGATCAACTCTGCGCTTATGCTCTGCATTGTTGTTCTACAACTTCTCCTGATCTGATTATGAAGATTCTGCATTTCTACAATGAAGTATTTTTCTCCAACACTTCTAAATTCACTCTGCTCCAGATCCCTCATTTCTGACACTCCTCTTGGATTCATTTCATACACTATTTGAAATAGGGTTTTTCCTGTACTTCTATTTTGTGAGTCATTATATGCAAACTCTGCTTGTGGTAGAATTTGAAGTGGTGGAGGCCCAGCTGGAGGGACTTGGTTTCTCGGATTCAATGTGTGCCATTACAAAATTTTGTCACCTATATACTTCTGCTGATTGTTTTAATGGAAATACTCTTTTCTCATCCAATTGATATCTTGCAAATATTTGAATTATTAATCCATGGGCGTATTTTTCATGTGTGTTAATGGATTATCCTAATCTATATGATAAAATTATATATTATCACCATATGCTTGCGTATATTGGTTGTTGAGGACAAGTTGCAAGTATAAATCTTTGAGTTGTGTGCTCAATGATGGTCTTCATTGAACATCCATATGAGGTAGGATATTGGCCTTGTCTGGTTATCATTTCATTTATATAGAATTCTTGGGATTAGAGTTGATTTCTACGTGTCATTCTGTCTGTTGTGGTTTACCCCATGCCATAGAGATATTTTCCTTGTAATAACATCTTGGCAGTTATACTATAATTTTTTAGGACATGAACTTTCGATGCAATTTTTAAGCATTTTGGTAGTTGGCATGGCTTGGGGCCTACCAATCACATAGAACATAGAATAATCTTTGTAACAGTTGAAGAAACATTCCAAATGGAGTTTGTATGTGAAATTTATGGCCTTGATAAGTTGATGTATCAACTAGGCTCCTTGGGGCCCACATTCTTTTA
>ML778131.1:2509177-2540151 GCA_009831015.1 Picea engelmannii
GGCTCAATGACTACTTGGGCTTGAAGTGGCATTTGGTCTCGTGCAGTAGGCTTACCCATTCGTTGGCATTCATCACAATTGGATACATAGGTTTTAGCATCTTTGAAAATATGAGGCCAATAATAACCAGATTGCAGAACTTTGTAAGCGGTCCTCTTGTCTGTGAAGTGTGCTCCACAAGGACCATCATGGCAGGCTTAAAAAATATCATGAATTTCATCTTCCCTTACACATCTCCTGACTACCAAATCTGGTCCTATTTTGTAGAGACAATCATCATGCCACATGTAGTTTTCACTTAGCTGAATTACTTTCTATTTTTCTCTAGGAGACAATTTTTGAGGCATCATCCCTGTCACAAGATAGTTAGCTACATCTACATACCAAGGAGTGAATGTAGAAATAACAAACAAATTTTCATCAGGAAAGTTATCTTTTATTGGTGCGTTATCTCCTAGATGAATAATTCTAGATAAGAAATCAGCCACAAGATTATCCTTACCAAGTCTATCAATAATGTTGATATTGAACTCTTGTAATAATAACAATCATATTGTAACTCTAGGATTTGTTACAGGTTTTTTCATTAAGAATTTGATGGATGAATGATCAGCATGTACAAAATCTTGATATCCTGTAATATAGTGTCTAAATTTATTGATAGCATGGACCAAACAAGCAATTCTTTTTCTGTGACCGTATAATTAACTTCAGATGGAGACAAATTTTTACTGACAAAGTAAATAACATAAGGAATTTGATTTTCCCTTTGTCTAAGAACTTCCCCAATGGCTGTGTCTGAGGCATCGGTACAGATATGAAAAGGAAGGGACCAATTTGGTCCTCTTAATACAGGGGTAATTGACAATTTTTGTTTTCGAATCTCAAAAGATATTTGGCATTCATCATCCCACTTAAATTCGACTTCTTTAGATAATAACTTGAATAAAGGGGTAGCTAGGCTTGTAAAATTCGGAATGAATCTTCTATAGTATCCAGCATGCCCTAAAAAGCTGCAAACTTCCTTTTGTGAAAAAGGTATTCTGATTTGTGTGATAATATGAATCTTTGCTATATCAACTCTCATTCCAGAACCAAAGATGTGATGTCCTAAAACAATACCTTCAATGAGCATCATATTTGACTTTTCATTACTTAGGGAAACATTACTTTCCTTAAACCTAATCAAGAATTTTTCTAGACTGGTCAAAGCTTCCTGGAAGTCTTTTCCATGGACTGTAAATTCATCCATGTAAACTTCCACGCAATCATTGGTCATGTCAGAGAAAATGGCTAGGAAAACCCTTTGAAAAGTGGTTGGGGCATTGCAAAGTCCAAAAGGAAGAACCCTATAAGCATAGGTTCCCCATGGGAAGGTGAAAGTGGTCTTCTCCTGGTCTTTGGGTGCTATTTGTATTTGGTTATAACCACTAAACCCATCTAGGAATGAAAAATACTTCTTTCCAAACAAGGTATCCAACACCTGATCAAAATAAGGGAAAATAATCCCTATGGGTGGCTTTGTTCAACTCCCCAAAGTCTACACATATTCTCCACTTACCATTTTTCTTGGGAACTATGACAAGTGGAGACAACCATTGACTATCTGAAATGGGGTATATGATATTGGCTTGAAGGAGTTTTTGCAATTCCTCTTTTACAATATCTTTAAGGGCTGGATTCATCCTTCGCTGAGGCTGTCTAACTGGTTTGATTTGGTCATTAGTGTAGATATGATGTGTGCATGTGTCAGGGTGAATGCCTTTCATGTCTGCACAATCCCATGCAAAAGCATCAAATTGTCTTTGGAGCATTTCAATTACTTGTGTCTTTTGTTCTGATTCCAAACTAGAGTTGATATACAAAGGTTTTCCTAGGCTAATCTCAACAAGTTCAATACTTTCTTCCTTCTCTGAGGGAGCCAATAATAAAGTATATAATTGAGTGATATCAGGGTGCCAAGTTTGTTGAAATTCGGAACTGAAAATGTGTGACAACTCTACAAAAGACCTCAGATATTCAATACAATTTGTATCAGCCAAAAATAAACTTAAGACTTGTTCATTCGATTGTTCTTGCATTACTCTTACCTATTCAAGTGTTAACAGGGGTTTGATGCAATATTCTTCTCCATAAGGGTTTTCTAACTAGATAGGTATCTCTTGTGCCGGTTGGGCAGGAGGAAAGAGGACAAGCTTTTGGCTATGTGTGCCATTGGATATAGTCATCTCACCAGACCGACAACTGATAAAGGCATCTGCTGTGGCTAGCCAAGGACGACCAGGAACCACAGGGTGTCCTGGTTTGGAGGATGATTTATAGTAGATGACTAGAAAATCTACTGGATATTCCCAAGAAGCTAGAGTGACTGTGACATCATCTAGACTTCTTGCAGGGCTAATGTATGACTTATCTGCCAACTCTATCATGGTTTGGGTTGGTCTTAACTGGTTGATTTGGAGCTTTTGCATAGTGTCAAAAGGCATTACATTAATTGCTGCACCCAAATCAATGAGTGTGTTTGGTAAAGAAATAGCATTAATTTCAACAGTGACTACTGGGTTCCCAGGGTCATTATATTTGTATGACATTTCATAAATAAATTCAGAGAATTACCCCACCACCTGAATAAGGGGAGGTTCCTTCTTCTTCCTTCCTGGTTTCTTAAGGAAAATATCCCTTATGATTTTGGCATATATGGGGATATCCTTAATGGCTTGCAGCGAAGGTATTTTTATACATACATTTCATAATACATCCTCTATATCTTTGTGCAAGGGTGGGTCAGGTTTCTTCACTAATAGTCTTCCAGGGTAGGGTGGAAGATTAACTTGTTGAGGTACTCGTACAGACTGAGAAGTGATTGGAATAGGAGGGGAAGTATCTTCTTCTACAGGGGTGGTTTGAGTGTTTTCTTCCTCAGAATGATTATCATTTTCTTCCTGAATTATTACTCTAGGATTTGATTGATTTACAGTTTTCCCTGATCGTAGATGAATTTCATAGGTGGGAAAGGTTTGAACTTCTGTATTCTTCATAGGGTGGGTGGGTCGATTATTGGGGTTATGGATTGGCTAGGTAGGGATTGCTGTTGGTCTCGGAGGGTTGTGGGTAGATTGGTTTTGTGGCTGTTGATTGGCGTTTATAGGTAGTTGCTGTTGCTGGTTAGGGTTCAAGGGGGTTGTAAATTGTTGCTGTATAGGAGGTGGGAGTAAATATTGAATCTGTGGTGGGTTAAATCTAGGTAGTAATTGGGAAATGTTTGTAGGATACTGTGGATACGTAGGGTAAGAGGGATTCCCATACATAGGTCCCCTCCAACCTTATTGCCAAGGTTGAGTTTCATCTTGCTGAGGTGTCCATTGTGGATAGTTCATTGGGGGAGGACCCCATTGTTGCTGTTGATACTGTGCATTAGGGTCAAAAAATGCATTGGGGTTTTGTGCTCTCCAAGGTATTCTAGAAGGGTATGATTGTTCTTGTGAGACTCCTCCTCCCCTATACATGGATTGTATTTCAATCAAAGTTGGACACTCATATGTGGGGTGCTCTAGTGTACACAGGCCACAGATTTCTATGAAATTTAATGAACATTCTTTCTCACCATGATTTTTTCGACATCTAGGACAAAAGATTGCTAAAATAGTCTCTTCTTCTTGTTTCTTTTTCAGTTTTAGGGTATCTAAATGGTTACTGATTGTGCTCAATATGTCTTTTTTAAAGTTCTCTATTAAGTTTCCTAACTCAATTCTGGTGACAGTTCCTGAGCTTTGTCTTGTATTTCTGCTAAAATAATCTCTTGGTGCTTTGCCTGTTTTAGCTTGTCCTCTTGAGTATCTTCTACAGTAATATGCAATCTCTGCAAAAGGATTTTGGTTCACATCTCCTGAACTTAACAAATTTAAAACTTCTATGTAGTCATCTCTAATACCCTTCAAAAATACGATTCTTACTACAGCTGGGTCCATGGTGAATAATTTTGATTTCTGGTAGTTGTATAAGAACCTTTCTAAGTAGTCTTCAGGGCTTTCATATTCTGTTAAATGCTTCATTTTAAAAATGTCATTTTTAGCATTATCCTTACAATAGTCTTGGTATTTCCATAAAAATGTGTCTTTCATCTGATCCCAAGAGAGGATTGTATTTTCTCCTAAGCTCATGAACCATCTTAAGGCTGAATCCTTCATTATAGCAGGAAAGAGCTTAGGTTTTTGGGCATTGTCTGAGTATTTATAGCTTCTACATAATATGTCAAACATAAATAAGAATAAGTCTGAATCTTCAGTTGACATACCTCTAAAAGTGGGTAACGATGATAGTGGGATGTTTTTCATGTTGATGTTCCTGGAAATATCCAAGATTGGAAACCCAAAGGTCTCAGTCTCAGTGGCTACATTTCCTTCTTCTTCTACCATTCCACTCATAGATGGTTTAGAAACTGGATTTTGTGTGTCTCCTAAACGTTCAACAGATTCACGTTCTGCCCGCCCCAATGCTGATTCTTCCATTTTAGGTTCTTCTTCTGGAGCCTCGCTGGCTCCCCTTGAATTTTCTCTTGGTGGAATTTTTCCTGCACCAGTGTCAGTTGGATTAGTAGGGGGGGGTTGTTTTTGAATCTTTAGAGCTTACAAATCTACCCTTATTATCTCTACATCTATGCATAAAATGGAAATTTGATTCTTAACTTAATTGAAATCCTAATTCTATCTAGGAGGTAAGAAGGAAACCTAGCTTCGGAGAACCCCACTCTAGTGGCCGCGTGGCTCTTCATTCATGTCTTAAACGTTTTATCCTCCTCCCTCAAGCAACCTTTAAAATCATTCAAAAACTATGCAAACAGTCGAAGCTAAAAATCACTTTCTACCGTTTGCAACTCCTTGGAAACGACGCCAAAATGTTGTGCTACTTATATGTGTAATATAATGCACTAATTAATTATCAATCTAGGATTCGTAATCAACAGAGTTACAAGACACCAGTAAGGAAGGTAATTCTAATGTCATGAGTATAGAGCTATTCTAGATTATGCATGCTGGAAACAAAACAAACTAGCAAAACAAAAAACACTTTGGTTGTCTTTCACAGAGAGGCTCTCTACTTCATTATGGAACATGCAAGTATGAGATGGAGTTCTTTTGATAGATCAAATCTGCTATCTGACCCAGAAAACTAACTATGCAATCACACTTCTAAAAGGGAAATCACACATCAATCATCAAGACATAGCATGGGTAGTTCAATAGTCAATATACTGAGTATGATGTGGTTCACAATGTGCTATTGTGAACTTCACTAGTTCTCCTTCAAATATGTCTGACTAGTGCTGCCAACATTTATGTCCATGAAATAAAATCAGATTCATAAAAACAGAAACAGAGCATATGTAAAAAAAAATATCTCTAAGCAATCGAAACCTAAACTGAACTATACTTATATCATCTGAAAAGATCAAAGCTTCAGCTAGTCTAACATTTATACTATTGAAATCAAATGCTAACACTAATCTATAAGGATGTTGACCTTTGTTGGGTGGTGGGCCCTTGCTGCTTCAACAGGTCACCGACTAGAGTCTACAATAAGATTTCTTTCAATCCACACATTCCTCTTACTCAAATTTCAAAACATAGAATTAAACTATGCTAACAACTCAACTCACATTCATTCATAAATGATCAAGACCTGGAAATAATTGACATCCTTCTATTAAACTTCAACTCAAAATCTGTTCTGCAATATGTAACACTGCTTCACATACTGTGTTATTCTATCTCTGTACTACCTCCACCATCCTTTCCATGACTATTTAAACAGTCTTAGTCGTGAAACACAAGGAGGTGAAATCTTTCGCAGATCAGTCAATTATCAAATTTATATATTCGGTTACATATTTTAAGCTTCATCCTCATGACACGAAGTGTATGAGGATGAAGCAATAAACAAACTAGCTTAACATAACCTTGCTAGAGCTTTGATGATTCAACAAACATCCAACAATTATCTTGGGCATGATCTGGAGCTAAACTTGGTATATTCTGCTTCCTGTATTGGTACCGGATCGTGACAGGTGAGATTCGGTAAATGGTACCGGATCCAAACAATATGCAAGTGGTTGGTACCGGACTAGAACAGTCTACGGTCGTTGGTACCAGATCATGACAGTGGATGGTTCAGTACCGGATCTGAATGGAAGGTGCACTTGGTACCAGATTCAGACAGTGGTAATCTGGCGCATAAGTACCGGATGGTTGAGATGATACAGAAATGTTGGACTCATCTAGAGGTCAAAGGTTATACATGGAAGTTTAAAACATTAGTACATGAAACATTTTGTCTCCCAACTCAATAAACCACAAAATGCACGAATTCAATTATACTTTACCTTAAGACCTCATCAATGGCTAATGGTAATGTTCTTTGTCATTTATCCAAGCTTAGGTAAGCCAAAAAGGTATAGATGAGAAGTATAATAGTGTAGTGGGGATGTCAATTTAGAGGCTCAACACCCATCTCGGTCCGGTCTTATCGTATTTCGTCGTCCCTCAGGTTTTCACAATCATGATCCAGTCATTGTCAACTTGTTCATCGATCCATGGTTCATAGTGATTGTGGGGTGCCAATGTGATCACTCTTTATCGAAGGGATCAATCTCCGCAATCAGAAAATTACTCGCCCAAATTGATCTAATTGTGGTCGTTAATCCCCCGTCTCGACAAGATCAACGTCATTGGTGAATTGTGGGCTGTGAACTAGCACGTCTGCTAATTTCACCTCCGTGCTCCACAATGATTACCCATCATCGATCTTCATTCATAGATAAATGGGTACCCTCGGGCCCTGCTTTCTTAGCTCTTCTTCACCAACGGGCACTAGCTCCTTCCACTAACCCTTCTTTTCATGTGACCTTAGGCTGTGACCTGGGGCTTAACCTCCTGGCACTTCACAACTTTGGAACTTTCAACTAATACCAAATCAACGATCCTCATCCTCCTTCGCAACCAATGCTCGAGATCTACTTTGGGACTCCACGCTTCGAGACTTCGGGATGTTCCAAAATTCAGTTTCCTCCGAAGTATTTCATACCCGAAGTTCTAGATCAGGCGCCATGCATCCACCCAAATCAACGACTTTGGCCCACTTCGGGACTTCGGCCTTTGTGAGTCTCAACTTCCCCATGTTCTCTTTCTCTCAGAGCGCTTTCACTCGAATTTCATGATCCATTGACACGTGCCTCCCACAGATCGACGACCACAAGCCACTTCAGATATTCGGGCTTCGAGAGTTTCAAACTCTCTGGCTTTGCTCTTTCCCAGAGTGCTTTCACCCGAAGTTCACGATCTATCGACACATGTCTCCGACTACGATTAACTTTGGTACTTTGGGCTTCGGGAGTTTCAAACTCTTTGCACTTGCTTCCTCCTGAAGTACTTCCACCCGATCGATGACCACGATTCACTTCGACTCTTCGGACTTCAGGAGTTTCAACTCCTACACACTCATTTTCTCCTGGAGTGTTTTCACCCGAATACGATGGATTTGTGCCATGTGTCCTTATGGATCTAATAGTCCATATCTTCTCTGCTCCCATCAACTTCCTTTTAGAGTGTTAGGCCTCCAAACTTCCTGATCTCTCGCCACGTGCTCTTTGCAATGGATGGTTACGATCTACTTTGGCCTTCCGGACTTCGGGAGTTTGTCACACTCCATAACTGAAATCTTCCAAAGTGACTTTCCCCGAAGTCTCATATCTGTTGACACATACCTCCTGGCGACCAACAACCAAGATCTATTTCGGCCTTTGGTTCTTCGGTGATTTTGCTCCCTCCTTGTCTAAAAAACTTCCGAAGTTCTTCCGCTCCCTCCTTGTCTACAAAACTTCCGAAGTGCTTCCACTCCGGAGTTGTATATATTACACCACCTATCCCTCTGGATGATGGAAGATCCCTAACCTCTTCAGGACTTTGGTGAATTCCTCACTCTTGTGTGCACAATGAGACTTAAATCTCCCACACCTTACCCATATCCAATGGTCTCGAACGATTCCACTTCCTCCTGGATGGATCTTGACTGATAACTCGGTGAATCTTCATAGCTTCACTCCCTTTGAATATTTCTTCCCACTATCTCCCCTGAGCTTTGTTTCTTTGACCCTTTGAATTCTTGGAGGGCTAGTTCAACACTTAATCGAACTTCGAATTTGTGCACTCCTTGCAACAGAACCTTATGAAAAACTTGGCTTCTTGTGGGTGAATGTGCACATCTTGTAGAATTCCCTTTGTAGTCCTTGCAAATGAAAGTTTCACGCTATCTCTTCTAAGATTTTGAGTTGAAATAGACTTTGTCAATGCACTCCTTGCGGAATGTATGCACACCTTGCATGAACTCAATGAAGAGAAACAATTGAAGCTTATTCAAATACTTCACAGTTTCATATACTTAATAACATAACTCATTCATTCATTAAAATATAAATTCCCATGAAAAACTGTGACCAGTAGAAACACCATGCGTTGGGTCAATATCCCTCTGTTATATTCATTTAGATGTAAAATGGCTACAACTCTCATAAAAACAAACTTACATTCAGTAACAAATATCTCCTATTAATCTACAGTCGCCTTATCCATACATACTATGCACCTACTTATACAAGAGGTCCTCTAGGGTTCCCTCCAACTACCTATCTGATTGAAATAAAATCTTACAACTACTTAGTCCTATTACAATCAACGTTTGTGACAAACAATTTAAGGAGGATCTTCAGATCCAAGCCGAAATCAAATAACTCAAGGACGATTTGATCTCTTCTGTCTTGACGCGATCGTTCAACCCCTAACATTAAAACTTCTCTGATTCATCATTTACTCAGAAGTTCTTTGAGATACACCATCTTTCAAAATTTAAAATTTTACTCAAAAGGTGCACTAGGTGCTATGATGTTATCCCATGTGGCTTTGCTGACTATGCTCCTACATCATACTCCTCTGGCAGAAAATTCATGGACTCCTGTCTATGAGCTACTGCACTGAGCGTCTATGTTTCTTGATATCAGCTTCATTTACCCATATGGCATCTTCTATCGGGTGTCCCTTCCATTTGACCAAATATTCAAAATAGGTCTTCCTCCTGTTATTCTTTCCAATCCTCAGATCAACGATCATATCCATTTGTGGCTTTTCTACTACAATCATCTGATTCTCCCACTCAATCTTCTCTTGCTCTTCTGATCTTTCTATGTCATCTTCCCTGTAAGGATACATGTCTGAAATGTTAAATATGGGTGATATTCCCACATCCTCTGGTAGCTCTAGCTCATAGGCATTGGTAACAAACTTTCTTAGGATCTTGCATGGTCCAATATTCTTCAACTTCATCTTGTCATATGTTCCTCTTGGGAACCTTTCCTTCCTCGAGTGTGCTAAAAATTGATCTCCCACATCAAATTGAAGTTTTCTTCTGTGCTGATCAACTCTGCGCTTATGCTCTGCATTGTTGTTCTACAACTTCTCCTGATCTGATTATGAAGATTCTGCATTTCTACAATGAAGTATTTTTCTCCAACACTTCTAAATTCACTCTGCTCCAGATCCCTCATTTCTGACACTCCTCTTGGATTCATTTCATACACTATTTGAAATAGGGTTTTTCCTGTACTTCTATTTTGTGAGTCATTATATGCAAACTCTGCTTGTGGTAGAATTTGAAGTGGTGGAGGCCCAGCTGGAGGGACTTGGTTTCTCGGATTCAATGTGTGCCATTACAAAATTTTGTCACCTATATACTTCTGCTGATTGTTTTAATGGAAATACTCTTTTCTCATCCAATTGATATCTTGCAAATATTTGAATTATTAATCCATGGGCGTATTTTTCATGTGTGTTAATGGATTATCCTAATCTATATGATAAAATTATATATTATCACCATATGCTTGCGTATATTGGTTGTTGAGGACAAGTTGCAAGTATAAATCTTTGAGTTGTGTGCTCAATGATGGTCTTCATTGAACATCCATATGAGGTAGGATATTGGCCTTGTCTGGTTATCATTTCATTTATATAGAATTCTTGGGATTAGAGTTGATTTCTACGTGTCATTCTGTCTGTTGTGGTTTACCCCATGCCATAGAGATATTTTCCTTGTAATAACATCTTGGCAGTTATACTATAATTTTTTAGGACATGAACTTTCGATGCAATTTTTAAGCATTTTGGTAGTTGGCATGGCTTGGGGCCTACCAATCACATAGAACATAGAATAATCTTTGTAACAGTTGAAGAAACATTCCAAATGGAGTTTGTATGTGAAATTTATGGCCTTGATAAGTTGATGTATCAACTAGGCTCCTTGGGGCCCACATTCTTTTACCACCTCATCTCCTAGGTTTTTTTTTTCGTTTTGCCTCTTTGGGTTTTATACTTTATATTAAAAGGTAGTTTCAACATTTTGTAATGGCCTTCTTGTGAATGAGCATATCCAACACATCTTTCTTCAAAGATAAGCCACCACCATTCTAGTGATTTTGTATTACTTTGCATATTGCAGTGTTTTTTTATTTCATTCATTAATAGAATTTGAGTTTCAATATATCATTGTGTTCTCTACAATAAATTGGAATATCTCCATCTATATTTCTATCTTCATTTGATTCTTCAAATAATCGGGATCACAAACTAAACATAAATAAGAAAATGTTAACAACTAATGTAGTGCTCCTCAACACTAAGTGAGCAAAAACCAACAAGTCAAGGACACTAACCTAAAAAGAAGAGACTCTTTTACAAAGAAATCTTAAACACGAAATTATCACTATGTCAACATCTAATTCCCATAACCATTAAAAGATTGTACTAATTTCTAATGAGATCAACATTGACATATCAACTCTAATTGTACTTGAATGTGTACAATCAACACATTAATAAATCCTCTCGAGATGCACTCATTTCCCATGAGGTTCTATTGACCTTTACCCATGCAACTATGTCATAATGATTACATGCATTTTTCTTCTCAAGCATTCAATGAACACTCAAGGATTCTAACCTAGTGCATTAGCCAAAATAGTTGAAAATTGACCTATAAGGGCAACAAAATAAACACATTTAGTTGCTTCCTTGATAGAGGTTTATTCACATGGTAAGTAGCGACCATACATATAGATTTCAACATAACTAGCATACCCTTAACCTCAAAATACAAGCAACTAACTTCCCTATCCATGAGTTCAACTCATGGACAATAATAACTTTCACAAGCATCAAAAGACATCCTAATTATTCTTTTCATAGAAAAAAAATATTTACAACCTTTAATAAGTTCAATTTAGTTTCATGGTTGGCATATAATTCGAGTTATAAACTAGAATCCATTTCAATTCAAAGTCACCAAAAAAGGATGATATGTCAATGTAAACCATTGATAACAATAATATCTAGCACTACTAGCCAATATATTCAAAGTACTCATAGGAATCCAACAATGTTCCTTGCATGCACGCTTTTTCATTGATCAACTATCAAATAAATACCATTTTTTTGACTAACAATTGAAATATAACATATACCCATGAACAAATAAATACTACATATATAATAAACCCATCAACTACAAAATTATTGTTGTTCATATAATCTAGTCCCCGCGTTACTTCAAACACTTGACATGTAATCTAAAAAAGAAATCTCTTCACTAAGAACTATTTTCAAACACTTTGTATATGTCATGGCTCTATCTACTAAACATAATTATATAGAAATTACCTAGAAAAAAATAAAAAAAAATAACAATTGTTTGCTAACATTTGGAAAATTCAAAAATACATAACTCATAGGAGAAATGAGAGGTGAGGAACTTACATGTGGTGAAGAAACCAATGTATTTGTAATACAATGATTTTAGAACCATTGTGCTACTTTGAGCTTTGATCTAACCTATTGAAAAACAATGTGGGGGATGACTCTCCACTCAACCCTAGACCTTTCTACTGTAATTCTTATAACAACAGGTCACCCTCGATCCCTCAATCCACCACTATGCCAACTCTTTTTAGCCTTGTCCTCAATTTCCCAAACCAAAGATATGATCTTTTATCCTTCTTCTCTGTTCTTATTTAGAATCCATCCATGATAAATAACTAGATCCCTATGATCCACTTGTCATTATGTAATTCTTTCTTTATCTTACATTTTTCCTTTCCCATAAAATTGTCTTATTTTTAGTGTTTTTCCATAAATTTTCTTTACTTATTTTACCTCGCCCCCCATTTTGTAACTTTTAGTACACAAATATTTGCTTTTTAATACTTTTTATGATACCTTTATGATAATTATTATACTTCATTATTCTTCTTATTTATTTATTTAATAATAATATTGGGCATGACATACTCTCCCCCTTCAAGGAACTTCGTCTTGAAGTTAACTCATGTATCATCTACATCACCCTCTATTGAACTAGTATTAGGCCACCAACCACAATAGGCATTGAAATCTCCTAGGAAGCACGTGCAACACTCTAACAATTCTTCCCAACTTTCATAACTAGGATTAAATCCTCTTGGTCTATTAGGGATTTAAGGCACCATACCTCATCTTGGTCTATCAGAGCTCTAAGGAACCAGATCTCATATTGGTCTATTAGGGATCTAAGGCAGCAAAAAAAATCATCTCAAAAGGATGTACCTAAACTCCCTCCTTATACTCCCTTGGGTACACAACCCCAGACATGGAAGTCCAATCCCACAACTCCACCGGTGAGCAACACTCTAACCATTCTTTGGACTTCAACATCAAAACTCCAATACAAGGAATAAGTATTACTGGCATAAGTAGTTGATTGAGTTGTCCCCAACACATAATGTTTTACTTGTAAATATTCTCCTTCGTGGTTATGGGATCCCATGAGATCATCAAACAAATCAAACCTCTCGAACCACTGGTGGATAACTTGAGAATCACCACCTCACAACATGCAACCAATGCATTAGTTATAATGATAACACCAACATCTCAAAGAAAGAATCCATGTGCTAGCTCTCGCATGTCATCATGAGAATACAACATCATTGTCATCACCACATGCTCATGCATGTCATCATAAAACATCTTATCATAAAATATAATTTCCATTCAATTAAATCATGTCATCACACCAAGAGATATATCATAAGAAATATAACCTCAACACATCTTTATCAAAGACATAGCCTCTCATAAACATAATCAATGGAACCACATAACATCATATGTAAATACCATATGATTCTTAAGATAACAAAACATCATGAACATAATAATTATTTCAACACATAATGCATGCACAGTAATAAACATCATGGAGATTCTTATCATGATTCATCAACAAAATGAATCTATGAGCTTGCATGATTATATATACAAGAAATACCAGGTATCACATTCAATGCAAGAATTATAATCAAAACATCCATCTAGTGCATGAATCTAATTGGTTAAGTTTTTCAACCTAATCTAACTCTATAAAGGATCATCAGTACTATGAGTGCCAGGTTCTCATCGAGATACTGATTGTTTTCCGATAATCATTTCCACTTCTTTCAACAAGAAGCTGACAATTTAAAATATATTTATAATTACCCTATTATTTCGCTAAAATTTTCATATATTTTCTTTGTCTGAATACACTGTTGACTTTCACTTATTCCCATCATCTAGAGCCACAATTTCTAGTCGTGTATTATTTTCCCTCATAGTGAAATTAGATGAATTTCAACACTAAAATATTGTTGGACTTACTAGCATGCCTTTCAATGATCAAAATTCAAATTCTTGACTTTTTATATCGTTTGATCATTACCCAAGGTTCTTATGTTACTTTATGGTGCAGACCCTGCCTACTCTCCCTCGGGGTTGCGTGACCTCCCAGTCAAGGATATTAATCTCCTTGATCTGGATTAGCTCCTTGAGACCTTGTTGGTCTCAAACTAAACCAAACACAGGCGTTGTTATCACCCAAGGCGCAGGTCATATGGAACCCACTGTTGTGCTACTTATATGTGTAATATAATGAACTCATCATTTATCAATCTAGGATTCGAAATCAACAGAGTTACAAGACACCAGTAAGGAAGGTGATTCTAATGTCATGAGTATAGAACTATTCTAGATTATGCACGCTGGAAACAAAACAAACTAGCAAATCAAAACACACTTTGGTTGTCTTTCACAAAGAGGCTATCTACTCCATTATGGCACATGAAAGTATGAGATGGAGTTCTTTTGACAGATCAAATTTGCTAAATGACCCATAAAACTAACCATGCAATCACACTTCTGAAAGGGAAATCACACATCAATCATCAAGACATAACATGGGTAGTTCAATAGTCAATATACTGAGTATGCTGTGGTTCACAATATGCTGTTGTGAACTTCACTAGTTCTCCTTCAAATATGTCTGACTACTACTGCCAACATTTATGTCCATGAAACGAAATCAAATTCATAAAAATAGAAACAGAGCATATGCAAAAAAAAGATATCTAAGCAATCCAAACCTAAACTGAACTATACTGCTATCATCTGAAAAGATTAAAGCTTCAACTAGTCTAACATTTATACTATTTAAATCAACTGCTAAAACTAATCTATAAGGATGCTGACCTTTGTTGGGCGGTGGGCCCTTGCCGCTTCAACAGGTCAGTGACTAGAGTCTACAATAAGATTTCTTTCAATCCACAGATTCCTCTTACTCAAATTTCAAAACATAGAATTAAACTATGCTAACAACTCAACTCACATTCATTCATAAATGATCAAGACCTAGAAATAATTGACATCCTTCTATTAAACTTCAACTCAAAATCTGTTCTGCAATATGTAACACTGCTTCACATACTGTGTTATGCTAACTCTCTACTACCTCCACCATCCTTGCCATGACTATTTAAACAGTCTTAGTCCTGAAACACAAGGAGGTGAAATATTAGGCAGATCAATCAATTGTCAAATTTATACATTCGGTTACATATTTTGAGCTTCATCCTTATGACATAAAGTTTATGAGGATGAAGCAATAAACAAACTAGCTTAACATAACCTTGCTAGAGCTTTGATGATTCAAAAAACATCCAACAATTATCTTGGGCATGATCTGGAGCTAAACTTGGTATATTCTGCTTCCTGTATTGGTACCGGATCGTGACAGGTGAGATTCGGTAAATGGTACCGGATCCGAACAGTATGCAAGTGGTTGGTACCGGACTAGAAAAGTCTGCGACCATTGGTACTGGATCGCGACAGTGGATGGTTTGGTACTGGATCTGAATGGAAGGTGCGCTTGGTACCAGATTCAGACAGTGGAAATCTGGTGCATAAGTACTGGATGGCTGAGCTGATACATAAAAGTTGGACTCATATAGAGGTCAAAAGTTATACATGGCAATTTAAAACATTAGTACATGAAACATTTAGTCTCCTAGCTCAATAAACCACAAAATGCACGAATTCAATTATACTTTACCTTATGACCTCATCAATGGCTAATGGTAGTGTTCTTTGTCATTTATCTAATCTTAGGAAAGACAAAAACGTATAGATGAGGAGTATAATAGGGTAGTGGGGATGTCAATTTAGAGGCTCAACATTCCCCCATGCCAAAACCATTGCATGTCCTCATGCAACTAAAACAACTCAAAATTTTTCAAAATTTGAGACTCCATTCTTTACTTCTATGGATCAATGATGTTGATGGCTGAGGCTTCTGCTTTCAGCTCCCTTTTTATGACCCTAATGTATTGTAAGAGTCTTAGTACCTTCTTGAGATTATTAGAAGTCTCTTCATGGTCATCTTGAAGTTGCTGGCTGGTTGCCTTTAGTTGTCCATTTTCCTTTTTGATATACCTGTCCAGTAGTTGGTATTCCTTCACTTCTTGTTTGAGTTCCTGGTTCTGTTTTTGCAGCTCCCCAATGTTTTTCTTCATCTGTTCTTTTTTTAAGGTTCTTGTTCACCCCATTGTTTCTGGCTGTATGTATTCTCTTTCCTCCACTTCCTCCCTCATCCCACATAAAGTAATAGTAACTTGTTCCTTAGTCAATCTATGGATGTCATCCTGGACTGATAGGTCTTCAGAAGGGGGGGTAAGATCTATTGGTTCTTCATGTCTATGAGGATTGACAACTTCTTTTCCTTTCTTTTCCATGCTCCTTGTGGTTCTTTTACAAGGGGGTAATGGATCAGAGGTTCTCACAAGCTTCCTTTTCTTCTTTTCTGTTCATGGAATGGTTACAAAGGATTGTTCTATAGACTGTTCATCTTTATTTTCTGAGCTATTCTTTTCTTTCCTCATAGTTTTTGTCTTATGACATTTCTCCTCAAGTTCTATTGTTGAGGTATCCTCCACTAATTTGGATTTACCTTTTGATTCTTGACTTTTAAAAATATTATCGACCGTGGAAGAGGGCCCTGCTTGTTTACCAGCTTTATCTTTTTGGCTCACTGTTCTGGAGGATGATGGAGTTACCTTATCCTTCTTGCCATTTTTCTCTTGAGCTTCCTTATCTTTCTCTAGAGCAGGCTGGTATCCCTCTACAGGTTTATTTTCTATGGGAAGGTGTTGAGTAATGAGGATTTTCCAGCTAATCCATTGCTTCCTGATTTCATGTATAACTAACATATTAATAAGACCTTGATGATAAATGCTAGTCTTCTCAGTTTTGGATAGGGATTTGACACCTCTTACCATCTTGTTCAGAATCATCCATAAAAAATATGGGAAATCAATTTCAGGACCTCCTTCAAAGTGTAATAGAAGCCTAAGATGATATAGGAAGGTTACAACATACCTGCCCTCACAAGTGAGGAATTGTTGAAGACTAGCAAGCATTGGATGATACTCTTCCTTGATATAGTTCCTAGGAATCCCCTTTTTCCAATCAGGGTGCTGATGGTCTTCTTTCATAAATCGTTGACACATTTCCTTGTTGATTCCTACTCCTTTGAAATACTTGGCTCCTTTGTTAGGTAATCTCGTGGCTTCCCTTAAATTTGATTCATTGATTGTTAGCTGTAGATTGCCTATGTGCGCAATCTCTCCATCGTAACCATGAATAAATGCATGAGATACCTTCTCATGACAGCCTGTGAATTTCTCCAAAAATGGCATCCATCCTGCTCTAGCATACTTCTCTCTACACAATTGGAATTCCTCGGTCTCTCTATAAATCTAGAAGACCGGTTCATGTCTACTTACAACCATCTTTATAAACTATGAGTGAAAATCAACCTATAGTGTAAGGATTTAGTCAGCTTATGATGGTAAGGGTTTGGTACCGGAGATCGTAGGGAGACGTAATATCGGAGCTGGAGAAAGGTTGGTAACGACAAAAAAAATATGGTGATGGCATCAATAATTCGAATGATGAGTTTAAGTAAAGATGCCACAAAGGAAAATTAAGACAAGATGAGGCTCATCTGGATGGATTCACCACCCAGATAGGCCATTTCATTTCTGCCCGTTGGTGCAATGATAGGGAGATAACATTGGGTGTCAAAGAATCATTGTTTTTTGGGATAGGTGATTGGAATTCTGAGTGGTGAATTTGATGTTGAATCGTGGCTCATGACACGAGATACGTTCGTGATTGCTTAAGGACGAAGCATGTTCGTGGCTCATCATTACTAGACATGTTCCATATTCACACTTTTGATGTGATTTTTCCTTCAATCATTTTCAAGCACTTATTTGATGAGAGGATTGATTAAGGTTAATCATATAGGTATGAGGGAAGTGAGATTTAGGTGCATGGTTTTAATACTAAGGTCATAAGATCTAGTATACATTTTCATGCCTATTGTAGTTTTATAAGCAAAGGAAAATAAATAATACCATGTTATCTTTACTTTTACCATTGTATAATCAATACCCATAGCATATGCGATTGCCTTTGTATTTGAAGCTTGTAGATTGTCAGAGTTCATCTTTTTTTAGGCTAGAGTTTTCTGGAAGCTTGGTACTGGAATTTCCTGTACTTCATGAAACTTCTTTATTCTGTGCTTATCTTCTTTTGTGTCTAGTTCTGCAGGGTTGTAGGGTGAACATACTGGTTTCTGAAGATGAGATGTGAGTTTGAAAAAGAGTTCTAAAGGAGCTCTTTGACCCTCCCCCATGACAAGGATGTTGCATATCCTTATGCAAGAAGATTCAACACTCTGTATCATAATGGAGAAAGATGATAAGAGAAAATAAACCAAATCAAATTCCAAAAGTACATTTATCACCTAACATATGATCACATGCCTAAAACAAAATTGAAATTTCCTTTCTTTTGATGACTAATTAACAAGGGTAGCATTCGATAGTGAAAATGGGGAGGTTTTTGTATTTTTGCCAGAAGAACAGATCCAACCTAACTTGCTTAAGAGATTTACTATCATTAGATGTTATGGATAAATTTCACATTATAAGTAGATTAGACTCGCTAGTTAGGGCTCCACTCTTAAGAAGTTTCCTTCTTAAGTAATGTAGGCTTTAGATGTCAGACTGATAACGTTGAATTAGGGTAATTCTCAAATGGACATTTACTTGTAGTAATTGTCTTATCTGTTAATCTGGAGTTTGTATCTCATAAATGTCAATATTGACCTTTGCTTGTAGAGTTCATTTTTTTAGATGAAAAAAGTGAATTTTTTAATCAGACAAATATCGATGAGACATTTCTTAACCAGAACCCACTGCCAATAAGCCTGTTCAGTACTCCAGTGGGGTAGTTGTGATAATTAGTGAGAGACATCCCTTCCCTAGGAAGAATGCCCCATTTCCAACATGCTTGTTCAGTACCCTGATGGGTTTGCCTAGTCATACCACAGACCGGTACCCATTGCCAGCAAACCTGTTCAGTATCCCGGTGGGTTAGTCTCTTAAACCCTTTTTCCATCAGAGGCTTCTTGTCCATAATCACTTATTTGATTTTTATTAAAGAGTGATTTTGCATGGTGACAGGGGAGGCTTGTCTGAAAACCTTTTTATAGGCTGGGATGGTATTGGGTTGGAAGGTATATTCTCTTATTTGGATGTCTTTAAAGATTTGTTTGAAGAAAAAATAAACTTATGTGTTGCACATTAGATCCAAATCTATAATTTTGTCTAAGTTTGTCCATAAGAGAATGACCTAAAGTTACCTTAGGGTACTGATACATCCTCTTCCATAAAATTTTTCCTAGTGTGCCTATGACAGAGAGTGTTCATATACTCATATGTTACTCTTTAGAAAAGATAATATAATGAATACTATTTTTAGTCTAGTTAGGGTGAGATAGTTACTTGTAGGCTATATAGTTTTTATCCCTTTAATCATGTTGAAATACTGGATAAAGGCAACCTCTAGAATTTGAAGCAGATTAAGCATGGTTCTTTTAACAATCATAGGTAAAGATTATGTCTTCTTTGTCAAGCAATAGAACCAAAAGAAATTTAAATACGTCCTTTTAGCTAGCAACAAAACCAAAAGAAATTAAAAATTCTTCTTTTTAGTTAGCAACATAACCAAAAGAAATTAAAAATTCTTCCTTTTAGCAACAAAACCAAAATAAATTAAAGATACTTCCCTTTAGTCAACAACATAACCAAAATAAATTATTGCTTCATAAGGGCTTCCATTTGATGCCGCATTCGGCTTCTTGGTTCCATCTTAAGTGGTTGCTTCATGGCTTCATTTTTCATATTAATTTACATAAGCTTTTGAAATATGCATAGCATTCCTTGTCAATTAGGTGATGTGTCCTGATAGTACTGTATAAGGAAAGACTTATGGTACCAGACCAACATAGGACTGTTGGCACTGGACCAGAACAGGATTTCTGGTACTGGAGCAGAATAGAGTATTGTTAATGCCTACAAACCGATGTTTAGCAAGTTCTTGAAGGATCAAATAAATTATAGAAATCTACTTACAAATATAAAATGCGAAAGTAAAAAAAAAGGAGGTAAGAATCTCTTGTTACCTCTAGCTTATTAACAAAACACAATACACACCTATGTAAAAAAGTTTAAAAATAAAACAATCAATCAATTTGGATCAGTAGGAAGGTCTTCTTCCTTACTGATCACCTGCATATCTGAATTCTGTAGTATACGAGTCAAAAATTCCTTTTTTGATAGGGGTTTGTTATAGATTCTCAACCGATGACCATTCAGAAGTAGTGGTGTCTGTTGTTCATCAATTGTCTTTATCCTGATTGAACCATTGTCATAGAAAGTGTCAATTTGATAAGGTTCCATCCAACGAGTAGTTAACTTACCTTTGAAGTTCTTGAATCTGCTGTCATACAACAGGGCCCAATCTCCTTGTTGAAATTTTTTCTTTTTGAGATACTTGTCATGCCATTTTTTTCTCTGCTCTTGAACGAGGGTGGTTCTTTGAAGTGCTTCCTGCCTGATTTCATCCAACTCATTAAGCTGCAAGAGTCTTTGTTGCTGGGCTTCATCCAAGTTCATGCCAACTTGTACTACAGTCCTGAAGGTTTTGATATGGAATTCTATGGGGAGAAGTACCTGCTTCCCATACACCAACTCATAGGGTGTATGTCCTGTTGTATTCCTCTAGGTGATTCTATAAGCCCATAAGGCTTCTAGTAATCTGTCAGCCCAGTCCTTGTGGTGTAGCTGTATTATTTTGGTAAGAATGGACTCAATAAATTTGTTGGTAGATTCTACTTGTCCATTTTCCCATGGATGGTAGGGTGTAGATTTCCTGTGTTTAATTTGGTACCATTCTGTAACATCTTTGACTAGATTAGAGGCAAATCGAGTTCCCTGATCAACCACAATTTCTTGAGGTACACCAAATATAGTAAAGATGTAATTAAAAAGAAAATCTACCACTGATTGTTCACTTGCAGCTGGTAAAGCTTTTGCTTCAACCCACTTAGTCACATAGTCAGTACATACAAGTATGTACTTTTTCTTTTTAGATGCAGGGTTAATGGGCCCTACAAAATCTAATGCCCATTTCTCGAAGGGCTCAATGACTACTTGGGCTTGAAGTGGCATTTGGTCTCGTGCAGTAGGCTTACCCATTCATTGGCATTCATCACAATTAGATACATAGGTTTTAGCATCTTTGAAAATATGAGGCTAATAATAACCAAATTGCAGAACTTTATAAGTGGTCCTCTTGTCTATGTAGTGTCCTCCACAAGGACCATAATGGCATGCTTGCAAAATATCATGAATTTCATCTTCCCTTACACATCTCCTGACTACCAAATCTGGTCCTGTTTTGTAGAGACAATCATCGTGCCACATGTAGTTTTCACTTAGTTGAATTACTTTCTATTTTTCTCTAGGAGACAATATTTGAGGCATCTTCCCTGTCACAAGATAGTTAGCTACATCTGCATACCAAGGAGTGAATGTAGAAATAACAAACAATTTTTCATCAGGAAAGTTATCTTCTATTGGTGCGTTATCTCCCAGATGAATCATTCTAGATAAGAAATCAAATACAAGATTATCCTTACCAGGTCTATCAATAATGTTGATATTGAACTCTTGTAATAATAACAACCATCTTGTAACTCTAGGATTTGTTACAGGTTTGTTCATTAAGAATTTGATGGCTGAATGATCAGTGTGTACAAAATCTTGATAAACTGTAATATAGTGTCTAAATTTATTGATATCATGGAAAACAACTAGCAATTCTTTTTCTGTGACCCTATAATTAACTTCAGCTGGAGACAGATTTTTACTGACAAAGTAAATAGCATAAGGAATTTGATTTTCCCTTTTTCCAAGAATTGCCCCAAGGGTTGTGTCTGAGGCATCGGTACAGATATGAAAAGGAAGGGACCAATTCGGTCCTCTTAATATAGGGGCAGTTGACAATTTTTGTTTTAGAATCTCAAAAGATATTTGGCATTCATCATCCCACTTAAATTTGACTTCTTTAGATAATAACTTGAATAAAGGGGTAGCTAGGCTTGTAAAATTCGGAATGGATCGTCTATAGTAGCCAGTATGCCCTAAAAAGCTGCGAACTTCCTTTTGTGAGGAAGGTATTTTGATTTGTGTGATAATATGAATCTTTGCTAGATCAACTCTCATTCAAGAACCAAAGATGTGATGTCCTAAAACAATACCTTCAATGAGCATCATATTTGACTTTTCATTACTTAGGGAAAGATTAGTTTCCTTACACCTAATCAAGACTTTTTCTAGACTAGTCAAAGCTTCCTGGAAGTCTTTTCCATGGACTGTAAAGTCATCCATGCAGACTTCCACACAATCATTGGTCAAGTTAGAGAAAATGGCTAGGAAAACCCTTTGAAAAGTGGCTGGGGCATTGCAAAGTCCAAAAGGAAAAACCCTATAAGCATAGGTTCCCCATGGGCAGGTGAAAGTAGTCTTCTCCTGGTCTTCGGGTGCTATTTATATTTGGTTATAACCACTAAACCCATATAGGAATGAAAAATATTTCTTTCCCGAGAAGGTATCCAACGCCTGATCAATAACTGGTAAGGGAAAATAATCCCTATGGGTGGCTTTGTTCAACTCCCTGAATTCTACACATATTCTCCACTTAGCATTTTTCTTGGGAACTATGACAAGTGGAGACACCCATTGACTATCTAAAGTGGGGTATATGAGATTGGCTTGAAGGAGTTTTTGCAATTCCTCTTTTACAATATCTTTAAGGGTTGGATTCATCCTTCACTGAGGCTATCTAACTGGTCCGATTTGGTCATTAGTGTAGATATGATGTGTGCATGTGTCAGGGTGAATTCCTTTCATGTCTGCGTAATCCCATGCAAAGGCATCAAATTGTCTTTGGAGCATTTCAATTAATTGTGTCTTTTGTTCTGGTTCCAAACTCGAGTTGATATACAAAGGTTTTCCTGGGCTAATCTCAACAAGTTTAGTACTTTCTTCCTTCTCTGAGGGAGTTGGTGATAAAGTATATAATTGAGTGATATCAGGGTGCCAAGTTTGTTGAAATTCAGAACTGAAAATGCGTGACAACTCTGCAAAAGACCTCGGATATTCAATACAATTTGTATCAACCAAAAATAAACTTAAGACTTGTTCATCGATTGTTCTTGCATTCCTCTTACTTGTTCAAGTGTTAACAGGGGTTTGATGCAATATTATTCTCCATAAGGGTTTTCTAACCAGACAGGTATCTCTTGTGCCGGTTGGGCAAGAGGAAAGAGGACAAGATTTTGCCTATGTGTGCCATTGGATATAGTCATCTCACCAGACCGACAACTGATAAAGGCATCTGCTATGGCCAGCCAAGGATGAATAACAACCACAGAGTGTCCTGGTTTGGAGGATGATCTAGAGTAGATGACTAAAAAATCTACTGGATATTCCCAAGAAGCTAAAGTGACTGTGACATCATCTAGACTTCCTGTAGGGCTAATGACTGACTTATCTGCCAACTCTATCATGGTTTGGGTTGGTCTTAATTGGTTGATTTGGATCTTTTGCATAGTGTCAAAAGGCATTACATTAATTGCTGCACCCAAATCAATGAGTGTGTTTGGTAAAGAAATACCATTAATTTCAACAGTGACTATTGGGTTCCTAGGGTCATTATATTTGTATGGAATTTCATAAATAAATTCAAAGAATTTCCCCACCACCTGAACAAGGGGAGGTTCCTTTTTCTTCCTTCCTGGTTTCTTAAGGAAAATATCCCTTATGATTTTGGCATATATGGGGATATCCTTAATGTCTTGCAACGAAGGTATTTTTATACATACATTTCGTAATTCATCCTCTATATCTTTGTGCAAGGGTGGGCTAGGTTTCTTCACTAATAGTCTTTCAGGGTAGGGTGGAAGATTAACTTGTTGAGGTACTCGTACAGACTGATAAGTGATTGGAATAGGAGGGGAAGTCTCTTCTTCTACAGGGATGGTTTGAGTGTTTTCTTCCTCAGAATGATTATCATTTTCTTCCTGAATTATTACTTCGGGATTTGATTGATTTACAGTTTTCCCTGATCATAGTTGAATTTCATAGGGGAAAGGTTTGAACTTCTGTATTCTTCACAGGGTGGGTGGGTCGATTATTGGGGTTAGGGATTGGTTGGGCAGGGATTGCTGTTAGTCTTGGAGGGTTGTGGGTAGCTTGGTTTTGTGGCTGTTGATTGGCATTTATAGGTACTTGCTGCTGCTGGTTAGGGTTCAAGGGTAGGGATGATTTTAGGGGCTAAATTTCGCTCCTAGGCTAATTTTCGATGGTTTTTCCCAAAAAAAGATTAGCTATTCTCAAAACGATTCGCCCAAATTCTATAGGATAAAATTATTTTACCTTAAAAATCGCCAAAATTTTATACAAACTATATAAAATATTTAGAAATTTGAATATTTTTACAAAAATATCGCCAAATATTTATAGTTGTCATATGAAGGATTAGTAAGATTTGCCAAGGTTTCTACATTTTAAAATAAATTTCCATCCTTAAAATCATCCCTGTTCAAGGGGGTTGTAAATTGCTGTTGTATAGGAGGTGGGAGTAAATCTTGCATTTGTGGTGGGTTAAATCTAGGTCGTAATTGGGAAATGTTTGTAGGATACTATGGATATGTAGGGTAAGAGGGATTCCCATACACATGACCCCTCCAACCTTGTTGCCAAGGTTGAGTTTGAGCTTGCTGAGATGTCAATTGTGGATAGGTCATTGGGGGAGGACCCCATTGTTGTTGTTGATACTGTGCATTAGGGTAAAAAAATGCATTGGGGTTTTGTGCTCTCCAAGGTCTTCTGGAAGGGTATGATTGTTCTTGTGAGACTCCTCCTCCCCTATACATGTCTTGTAGTTCAAGCAAAGTTGGACACTTAGATGTGGGGTTCTCTAGTGTACACAGGCCACATATTTCTATGACATTTAATGGACATTCTTTCTCACCATGCTTCTTTTGGCATCTAGGACAGAAGATTGCTAAAACAATCTCTTCTTCTTGTTTCTTTTTCAGTTTTAGGGTATCTAGCTGGTTACTGATTGTGCTCAAGATGTATTTTTTAAAGTTCTCTAATAAGTTTCCTAACTCAATTTTGGTGACAGTTCCTGAGCTTTTTCTTGTATTTCTGCTAAAATAATCTCTTGGTGCTTTGCTTGTTTTAGCTTGTCCTCTTGAGTATCTTCTACAGTAATCTACAATCTTTGCAAAAGGCTTTTGGTGCACATCTCCTGAACTTAACAAATTTAAAAATTCTATACAGTCATCTCTAATACCCTTCAAAAATATGGTTCTTACTACAGCTGGGTCTGTGGTAAATAATTTTGATTTCTGGTAGTTGTATAAGAACCTTTCTAAGTAGTCTTTAGGGCTTTCATCTTCTGTTTGCTACATTTTAAAAATGTCATTTTTAGCATTTTCCTTACAATAGTTTTGGTTTTTCTGTAAAAATGTGTCTTTCATCTGATCCCAAGAGAGGATTGTATTTTCTCCTATGCTCATGAACCATCTTAAGGTTGAATCCTGCATTGTAACAGGAAAGAGCTTAAGTTTTTGGGCATCGTTTGAGTAGTTATAGCTTCTACATAATATGTCAAACACGAATAAGAATAAGTCTGGATATTCAGTTGACATACCTCTAAACGTGGGTAACGATGATAGTGGGATGTTTTTCATGCTGATGTTTCTGGAAATATCCAAGATTGGAAACCCAAAGGTCTCAATATCAGTGGCTGCATTTCCTTCTTCTTCTACCATTCCATTGATAGATGGTTCAAAAACTAGATTTTGTGTGTCTCCTAAACATTCAACAGATTCATGTTCTTCCCCCCCCAATGATGATTCTTCCATTTTAGGTTCTTCTTCTGGAGCCTTGCTGGCTCCCCTTGAACTTTCTCCTGGTGGAATGTTTCTTGCACCAGTGTCAGTTGGATTAGTGGGGGNGGGTTGTTTTTGAATCTTTAGAGATTACAAATCTACCCTTATTATCTCTATATCTATGCATAAAATGGAAATTTGATTCTTAACTGAATTGAAATCCTAATTCTATCTAGAAGGTAAGAAGGAAACCTGGCTTCGGAGAACCCCACTCTAGTGGCCGCATGGCTCCTCACTCATGTCTTAAACATTTTATCCTCCTCTCTCAAGCAGCCTTTAAAATCATTCAAAAACTATGCAAACAATCTAAGCTAAAAATCACTTTCTACTGTTTGCAACTCCTCGGAAATGACGCCAAAATGTTGTGCTACTTATATGTGTAATATAATGCACTCTTCAATTATCAATCTGGGATTTGTAATCAACAAAATTACAAGACACCAGTAGGGAAGGTAATTCTAATGTCATGAGTATAGAACTATTCTAGATTATGCATGCTGGAAACAAAACAAACTAGCAAATCAAAACACACTTTGGTTGTCTTTCACAGAGAGGCTCTCTACTCCATTATGGCACATGCAAGTATGAGATGGAGTTCTTTTGATATATCAAATCTGCTATCTGGCCAGGAAAACTAACTATGCAATCACACTTCTGAAAGGGAAATCACACATCAATCATCAAGACATAGCATGGGTAGTTCAATAGTCAATATACTGAGTATGATGTGGTTCACAATGTGTTGTTGCGAACTTCACTAGTTCTCCTTCAAATATGTCTGACTACTGCTGCCAACATTTATGTCCATGAAACGAAATCAAATTCATAAAAACAGAAATAGAGCATATGCAAAAAAAAAAGATCTCTAAGCAATTGAAACCTAAACTGAACTATACTTCTATCATCTGAAAAGATCAAAGATTCAGCTAGTCTAACATTTATACTATTGAAATCAACTGCTAACACTAATCTATAAGGATGCTGACCTATGTTGGGTTTTGGGCCCTTGCCGCTTCAATAGGTCAGGGACTGGAGTCTACAGTAAGCTTTCTTTCAATCCACACATTTCTCTTACTCAAATTTCAAAACATAGAATTAAACTATGCTAACAACTCAACTCACATTCATTCATAAATGACCAAGACCTGGAAATAATTGACATCCTTATATTAAACTTCAACTCAAAATTTGTTCCACAATATGTAACACTACTTCACATACTGTTTTATGCTAACTCTCTACTACCTCCACCATCCTTTCCATGACTATTTAAACAGTCTTAGTCGTGAAACACAAGGAGGTGAAATCTTTAGCAGATCAATCAATTGTCAAATTTATATATTCGATTACATATTTTAAGCTTCATCCTCATGACACGAAGTGTATGAGGATGAAGCAATAAACAAACTAGCTTAACATAACCTTGCTAGAGCTTTGATGATTCAACAAACATCCAACAATAGTCTTGGGCATGATCTGGAGCTAAACTTGGTATATTCTACTTCCTGTATTGGTACCAGATCGTGACAGGTGAGATTCGGTAAATGATACCAGATCCGAATAGTATGCAAGTGGTTGGTACTAGACTAGAACAGTCTGTGGCTGTTGGTACCATATCGCGACAATGAATGGTTCGGTACCAGATCTGAATGGAAGGTGCGCTTGGTACCAGATTCAGATAGTGGTAATTTGGCGCATAAGTACCAGATGATTGAGAGGATACAGAAATGATGGACTCATCTAGAGGTCAAAGGTTATATGAAAGATACAAAATATATAAAATATGCAGAACATAAATGAAATGCTAGAAATGGCAGAATAATAGTAAAATATCCATCATAATCTTCACAATACACAGAAATGATATACGAAATAACAATAGAAAAAGCACTTTGATTCAGAAAGCAATGTTCACAGGCCTCTTCAAGGGGGAAACCTCCAGTTGAGAAGCGCTCTGTTACAATAATCTCCAAGCTAGGGTTCTCATACCCTCGACCCTTATTTATACTAAATTTGTCTATTAAGAGAAGCATCTAGAGGAAGATCCTTCTAGAAGCGAAAGCTTCTATTAGGTCTTCTTACATCCACCGTATTCTATTTTATTGAAAGGCCTTATTAATATTGACCTTTATTACATCCGAATACATTGATCTACCTATGTGCGGGTTAGGACCTTAACATGTCCGCCCCGTTAAAAACAATCTTGTCCTCAAGGATTGAGATGTGGAAACTGTTGCAGAATGGTAGCTGGTTCCCAAGTGGCATATGCTGGAGTCATATCTTTCCACTGTACTAGCACTTCCTTGATGGTTCTCTGATGCAGGCGATGCTCACTCTAGTCCAAAACTACTTCTGGATGTAGCCAAATGGATCCTTCTTCAGCTAACTCTGGAAGGTTGGTTTGAATTTGGCACCTGGTTCTAATCACCTTCTTCAATCATGAAACATGAAAAACAAGATGTATCTTCGACTAACTGGGAAGAGCTAACTGATATGCGACTTGTCCCACATGGCCATAGAATTTGGGTGCTAGCTTTTGACAATGCTCGGCCTTGAGGGAAGTTTTCTTATATGGTTGCAGTCTCAGAAACACCTGATCCCCTTCTACGAATTGACGTTTAGAGCAACCTTGATCTGCTTGCTTCTTCATTCTATTTTCTGCCATGACCAAGTTCTCTTTAAGGGTATGAAGGATATCCTCTCGAACTGTAAGTGTTTGGTCAACCACCTGGACCTTCGAGGTACCCGGTAAGTATGAGAGAACTGAAGGTGGMTTCTGTCCATATACTGCTTCATAAGGGGTCATGCGAGTGGCTGTATGGTATGTAGTGTTGTACCACCATTCGACGTTGAGCCCACTGGTGTTGTTTTTCAGAGGCAAAGCACCTCAGATATGTTTCCAAACACTTGTTGACAACTTCCATTTGACCATCCATTTGGGGATGATAAGCTGAGCTGAGATGCAATTGTGTGCCTTGTAGCTTAAACAACTCTTGCCAAAAATTGCTTGTGAAAGTTGGGTCTCAATCGAAAACAATAGAGTGCGGCATGCCATGAATATTGAAGACCTAGTCCATGAAAATTTGAGCCACCGTGGATGCAGTAAATGGGTGGGGAAGAGCGAAAAAATGAGCATACTTGGAAAGGCGATCCACCACCACCATTATGATTGATTTATTCCTCGATTTGGGTAAGCCTGTAATAAAGTCCATAGAGATATCCTTCCAAATAGCAGGGGGAATCGAAAGTGGTTGGAGGGTGCCTGGAGATTTGACTGTTTCTCCCTTGTTGCGTTGACACACCTCACATTCAACGACAAACTTACAGATGTCCTGTTTCATACCATCCTAGAAAAAATAATGTTTGACTCGGTCATATGTTTTGGTGAATCCTGAGTGCCCCGCTGTGGGTGTAGCATGAAGCTCAGAAAGCACCGTGGATTTGAGCTTGGATTGTTTACTTAAATACAAGCGACCTTTGTATCGAAGCTCATCCTGGAGCTAGGAGTACCCTAGGGGAGTCATAGCCTTGTTCTGTAGTTGCTGGATCAGATTCAAACTTTTGGGATCTTGAAGCCATTCCTGGCGCATAGCTTGGAGCCAATTGGGTACAATGAAGGAAAGAGAAAAAAGGGATCCTTCGTCTTCATATTTCCGGGATAGTGCATCCACCACGACATTGTCTTTGCCCTTTTTGTAAATGATCTCATAATCATATCCAAAGAGCTTAGTTACCCATTTTTGTTGTTCCTGGGAGGAAATGCGTTGTTCCAGAAAGTACTTGAGGCTTTGATGGTCTGTCTTAATTTGGAAGCATTGCCCCAAGAGATACGGATGCCACAACTCAACAACATGCAGAATCGCCAACATTTCTTTTTCATAAATGGGTTTGCCTAGATTCATTTCAGACAGTTGCTTGCTAGTGAAGGCCAAAGATCGACCCTCTTGCATAAGGACAACGCCGATTCCTTTCCTTGAGGTGTCACATTCCAACACAAAGGTCTTTGTGAAGTCAGGAAGGGCCAGAACCAGAGTGGTGCACATGGCCGTCTTGAAGGTTTGAAAAGCTTGAGCAGTTGCTAGAGTCCAAGTGAGAGAGTTCTTTTTGAGGAGAGCCATGAGAGGTGCTGCAATCTTTCCATAGTTCTTAACGAACTTGCGATAATACCCTGTGAGGCCCAAAAATACATGCAATATTTTGAGAGTCTTTGGGTGTGGCCATTCTTGCATGGCTTCAATATTTTTCGGGTCCACCTTGACGCCATCCTTTCCCACCAGATGACCCAAGTATTCTACTTCCGAGGCACCAAAAACACATTTGGACTGTTTCAGGAAAAGTTGTTTCTGAGAGAGTAGGTGGAGAACTTGATCCACATGAGTAAGATGGTCTGTCCAGGTTTTTCTATAGATGAGGATATCATCAAAGAAAACTAAGACAAAATGACGGAGAAAAGGGTGGAAGACATGGTTCATGAGGCTCTGGAAGGTGGAGGGGGCGTTACACAAACCAAAGGGCATGACCAAAAACTCATAGTGGCCCTCATGAGTGTGAAAGGCTGTCTTGGGAATGTCAGCCTCTTTCATACATATCTGGTGATATCCCGAGTGAAGATCAAGTTTGGTAAAGAATTGGGCGCCACTCAATTCATCCAGGAGGTCATCAATGATAGGAATGGGAAATTTGTCTTTGATGGTTAGTTTGTTGAGAGCACAGAAGTCAGGACACATTCTCCAAGAACCTTCTTTCTTCAGTATCATGATGCCCGGAGAGGAGTAAGGGCTCATACTAGGACGGATGACTCCGGCAATAAGGAGTTCCTGGACCATTTTTTCAATTTCATTTTTTTGTGCAAAGGGGTGGCGATATGGACGTATATTGGGGGGAAGGCTTCCTGGGACAAGGGGAATGGAATGATCATGGACACCACGGGAAGGAGGGAGTCCTTGGGGAGTGGAAAATACTGTTTGATATTTAAAAAGGAGGGCTTGGAGGTCTTGGGGCACTGGTGGGGTCTCTGTGGCTTGTATGGCGTGGAGTTGGGCAATGACACCCGAATGACCTTTTTTGAGCAATTTTTCCATGCGATGAGAACTGATGAGCTCAGGTGAACCAACATTGATGCCTTGAAATTTATATTGGTGGACTCCTTGGTC
>ML778131.1:2542535-2619129 GCA_009831015.1 Picea engelmannii
AAATAAAATGCTAGAAATGGCAGAATAACAGTAAAATATCCAGCATAATCTTCACAATACACAGAAATGATATACGGAATAGCAATAGAAAAAACACTTTGATTCAGAAAGCAATGTTCACAGGCCTCCTCAAGGGGGAAACCTCCAGTCGAGCAACGCTCTATTACAATAATCTCCAAGCTAGGGTTCTCATACCCTCGACCCTTATTTATACTAAATATGTCTATTAAGAGAAGCATATAGAGGAAGATCCTTCTAGACGTGGAAGCTTCTATTAGGTCTTCTTACATCCACCTTATTCTATTTTATTGAAAGGCCTTATTAATATTGACCTTTATTACATCCGAATACATTGATCTACCTATGTGCGGGTTAGGACCTTAACATTATACATGGAAATTTAAAACATTAGTACATGAAACATTTAGTCTCCTAGCTCAATAAACCACAAAATGCATGAATTCAATTATACTTTACCTTATGACCTCATCAATGGCTAATGGTAGTGTTCTTTGTCATTTATCCAAGCTTAGGTAAGCCAAAAAGGTATAGATGAGGAGTATAATAGGGTAGTGGGGATGTCAATTTAGAGGCTCAACACCTGCCTCGCTCCGATCTTATCATCTTTCATCGTCCCTCAGGTTTTCACAATCATGATCCAGTCATTGTCGACTTGTTCATAGATCCACGGTTCATAGTGATTGTGGGGCGCCAATGTGATCACTCTTTATCGAAGGGATCAATCTCCGCAATCAGAAAATTACTCGCCCAAATTGATCTAATCGTGGTCGTTAATCCCCCGTCCCAACAAGATCAACGTCGTTGGTAAATTGCGGGTTGTGAACTAGCACGTCTGCTAATTTCACCTCCACGCTCCATAATGATTACCCACCATTGATCTTCATTCATATATTAACGGGTACCCTCAGGCCCTTCTTCCAAATCTTAACACCAACAGGCACTAGCTCCTTCCGCTAACCCTTCTTTTCATGTGACCTCGGGCTGTGACCCGAGGCTTAACCTCTTGGTGCTTCGCGACTTTGGAACTTTCAACCGAGACAAAATCAACGATCCTTATCCTCCTTCACAACCAACAAACGAGATCTACTTTGGGACTCCGTGCTTCGGGAGTTTGGGATTTTCTAACCTCCGGTTTCCTCCAGAGTATTTCATACCCAAAGTTCTAGATTAGGCACCACACGTCCACCCAAATCGACAACTCTGGTCCACTTCGGGACTTCAGAATTTGAGAGTCTCAACTTCTCCACACTCTCTTTCTCTCGGAGCGCTTTCACCCGAATTTCATGATCCGTTGACACGTGCCTCCCACAGATCGACAACCACAAGCCACTTCAGATATTTGGGCTTCAGGAGTTTCAAACTCTCTGGCTTCGCTCTTTCTCAGAGTGCTTTCACCCGAAGTTCACGATCTATCGACACATGTCTCCAACAGATCGATGACTATGATTAACTTTGGTACTTTAGGCTTCGGGAGTTTCAAACTCTCTGCACTTTCTTCCTCCTGAAGTACTTCCACCTGATCGACGACCATGATTCACTTCGACTCTTCAGACTTCAGGAGTTTCAACTCCTGCACACTCATTTTCTCCCGGAGTGTTTTCACCTGAATACGATGGATTTGTACCATGTGTCCTTCTGGATCTAACAATCCATATATTCTTCGCTCCTTTCGACTTCCTTTTAGAGTGTTAGGCCTCCGAAATTCCTGATCTCTCGCCATGTGCTCTTCGCAATGGATGGTTGCGATCTACTTTGGCCTTCGGGACTTCGGGAGTTTGTCATACTCCACAACTTAAATCTTCCGAAGTGACTTTCCCCGAAGTCTCATATCTGTTGACACATACCTCCTGGTGACCAACAACTAAGATCTATTTGGGCCTTTGGTTATTTGGTGATTTTTCTCTCTCATTGTCTACAAAACTTTCGAAGTTCTTCTGCTCCCTCCTTGTCTACAAAACTTCCGAAGTGCTTCCACTCCGGAATTGTATATATTACGCCACCTATCCCTCTGGATGATGGAAGATCCCTAACCTCTTCAGGACTTTGGTGAATTCCTCACTCTTGTGTGCACAATGAGACTTAAATCTCGCACACCTTACTCATATCCAATGGTCTCGAACGATTCCGCTTCCTCCTGGATGGATCTTGACCGATAACTCGATGAATATTCATAGCTTCACTCCCTTTGAATATTTCTTCCCACTATCTCCCTTGAGCTTTGTTTCTTTGACCCTTTGACTCCTTGGAGGGATAGTTCGACACTTAATTGAACTTCGAATTTGTGCACTCCTTGCAACAGACCCTTATGAAAAACTTGGCTTCTTGTGGGTGACTATGCACAGCTTGCAGAAGTCCCTTTGTAGTCCTTGCAAATGGAAGTTTCACGCTATCTCTTCTAAGATTTTGAGTTGAAATAGACTCTGTCAATGCACTCCTTGCAGACTGTATGCACACCTTGCATGAACTCAATGAAGAGAAACAATTGAAGCTTATTCAAATACTTCACAGTTTCATATACTTAATAACATAACCCATTCATTCATGAAAATATAAATTCCCATGGAAAACTGTAACCAGTAGCAACACCATGCGTTGGGTCAATATCCCTCTGTTATATTCATTCAGATGTAAAATGGCTACAACTCTGATAAAAACAAACTTACATTCAGTAATAAATATCTCCTATTAATCTGTAGCCGCCTTATCCATACATACTATGCACCTACTTATACAAGAGGTCCTCTAGGGTTCCCTGCAACTACCTATCTGATTGAAATCAAATCTTACAGCTACTTAGTCCTATTACAATCAACATTTGTGACAAACAATTTAAGGCGGATCTTCAGATCCACGCCAAAATCAAATAACTCAAGGACGATTTGATCTCTTCTGTCTTGACGCGATCGTTCAACCCCCAACATTAAAAATTCTCTGATTCATCATTTACTCAGAAGTTCTCTGAGATACGCCATCTTTCAAAATTTAAAATTTTACTCAAAAGGTGCACTAGTCGCTGTGCTGTTATCCCATGTGGCTTCGCTGACTATGCTCATACATCATACTCCTCTGGTAGAAAATTCATGGACTCCTGTCTATGAGCTCCTGCACTGAGTGTCCATGTTTCTTGATATCAACTTCATTTACCCATTTGACATCTTCTATCGAGTGTCCCTTCCATTTGACCAAATATTCAAAATAGGTCTTCCTCCTAGTATTCTTTCCAATCCTCTGATCAATGATCTTATCCATTTGTGTCTTTTCTGCTACAAGCATCTGATTCTCCCACTCAATCATCTCTTTCTCTTTTGATCTTTCTATGCCATCTTCCCTGTAAGGATACATGTCTGAAATGTTAAATATGGGTGATATTCCCACATCCTCTGGTAGCTCTAACTCATAGGCATTGGTAACAAACTTTCTTAGGATATTGCATGGTCCAATCTTCTTCAACTTCATCTTGTTATATGTTCCTCTTGGGAATGTTTCCTTCCTCAAGTGTGCTAAAAATTGATCTCCCACCTCAAATTGAAGTTTTTTTCTGTGCTGTTCAACTCTGCATTTATACTTTGCATTGTTGTTCCACAACTTCTCCCTGATTTGATTATGAAGCTTCTACATTTCTACAACGAAGTCTTCTGCCCCAACACTTCTAAATTCACTCTGCTCTATATCCCTCAATTCTGACACTCCTCTTGGATTCATTCCATACACTATTTGAAGTAGGGTTTTTCCTGTACTTCTATTTAGTGAGTCATTATATGCAAACTCTGCTTGTGGTAGAATTTGATCCCTCTGTATATGATGTTCAGTGACCAGACTCCTCAACGAATCTCCTAAACTCCTATTTACCACCTCAGTCTGTCCATCTATATGAGGGTGATATGCTGAACGAAAAGATAATTCTGTCCCTAGCTTCTTTCATAATGTTCTCCAAAAATGCAAATTTAGTGTCTCTGTCTGAGACAATACTCCTGGGCAATCCATGAAGTCTCACAACTTCCTTAAATTTTTTTTTTCAACATGTGTTGCATCACTAGTCTTCTGGTATGGGATAAAGTGTTCCATCTTTGAAAATCTATCAACTACCACAAATATGGAATCACTTTCTCTTTGTGTCCGTGGAAATCCCAACACAAAATCCATGCTTATTGCATCCCAAGGCCTATCCAGAATATGCAATGGATGATACAATCCAGTGTTTTGTTTCTTTCCTTTTGCATACTGGAAAATCTTACATTTGTTCACAAATTTATTCACCTCTTCTCTCATACCTGGTCAATAGTATGAAGCATTCAACTATGCAAATGTCTTGTCATGACCAAAATGTCCTGCTAGACCTCCACTATGTTTTTCCTTCAACAATTTTTCTCTCATTGAGCACCTCGGTATGCACAATTTGCAACCTTTAAACAACAATCCATCTTGAATCATGTACTCTGTCCACTGGCTTCTGTCCTAGAGCACATGATTTTTACATGCTTCATATGCTTCTTTAAAATTTGAATCATCACAATACATATTCTTAAGGTGTTCAAAACCTAATGTCTTCACCTAAAATTCTTGCAGAATCAAACATCTCCTGCTCAATGCATCAACAACTTTGTTAGCATTACCAGAAATATGTTTAATGAAAAAGTGAAATTTTGCATAAATTCTATCCACATAGCATGTCTCTGGTTTAACTTCTCCTACCTGGTTATGAATTGTAAAGCTTGATTATCGCTATACAAGACAAATTCCTTTGGAACAAGATAGTGCCTCCACTTCTTCAAAGCTTGAATTATGGCGATTTATTATTTATCATATGTGGAGTACTTCCTCTTAGTCTCATTCATCTTCTCATTGAAATATGCAACATGCCTATTATCTTGGCTCAAGACTGCTCCAATTGCAACTCCACTTGCATCACATCTCACTTGAAATGTCTTCTCAAAATTTGGTAAGACCATAATTGGTCGTTCTGTTATCTTCTCCTTCAATATATTGAAGCTCCTCTCTACCTCTTCTATCCATTTGAAAGATTTGTGTCTTTTCTTCACTGTGTCCATCATTTGTGCACAAATTCCACTGAAATTTCTAATGAACTTCCTATAGAAACTTGCTAATCCATGGAAGTTTCTCACCTCAAATATACTTGTTGGTGATGGACATTCTTTGATTTCTTTCACTTTCTATGGATCCATCTTTAATTCATTTGAAGAGATCACAAAACCCAAATATATGAGTTCTGTTTTCATGAAAGAGGACTTCTTGATATTAATCAACAACTTCTCCTGTTGTAGTCTCCTCATCACTAATGTCAGATGTCTCAAATGCTCCTCTTTAGTATTGCTAAATATCATCATATCATCCAAATATATGATCACAAACTTACCGATGAAATCTTTAAATACTTCATTCATTAGTCTCATAAAAGTACTTGGGACATTTGTTAAGCGAAACGACATAACAAGCCACTCATACACCCCTTCATTTGTATTAAAGGCTGTTTTCCATTCATCACCTTCTCTCATCCTTATCTGGTGATATCCACTTTTCAAATCTATTTTTGAAAAAAAATTTGCTCCACTTAAGCAATCCATTAAGTCATCCATTCTAGGAAAATGAAATCTATACTTGATGGTGATCTTCTTTATGGATCTGGAGTCTGTACACATCCTCCATCCTCCATCCTTCTTTGGGCTCAACATAGTTGGTACTGTGCATGGGCTCAATCTTTCTCTGACCAAACCCTTGTCTAACAAATCTTGGAATTGTTTCTTTACCTCCTCATTCTCTTGAGGTCTTAATATGTATGCTACTTTGTTTGGCAGAATTTCTCTTGGTATCAAATAAATATGATGGCTGATACTTCTGATTTGTGGCAATGAGTTAGGAAACTCATCCACTACTATGTCAGAAAAATTATCCAACAACTCCTGAACTTCTTCAGGAAAATAATCCATAGAAGTACTTGTAAGGACAAATTTGGGTTTCCTTACCAAAACAAACTGCATCTCCTTTTCCTTCTTGAATTCACTCAGGATTTCCTTCCCACTCATGAGAAGTATGCTTGTGCTGGCTTCTCCCTTTACTTTCTTCTCTTCTATTGGTAGTAACATGTGTGTTCTACCATTGTTTTCCAAAGTGTAAGTATTCCTTCTCCCATCATGAATGACATTCCTGTCAAACTGCCACGGTCTTCCCAACAAAACATGACATACATCCATGGGAATTACATCACATAGAATCTCATCTCTATATCCACCTATTTTAAATTAAACAAGGCATTGTTTAGTTACCCTTACCTGGTGTTCTTTTTGCAACCATGAGACCTTTTATGGATTTGGGTGTGCAGTTGTCTTCAATTCCAATTTCTCCACCATCTTTGTGGATACTAGGTTGTCAGTGCTCCCACTGTCAATTATCACCTTGCATACTCTATCTTTATTCTTGCAAGATGTTCTGAACAAACTGTTCCTCTACACTATCTTTTCAATCTCTAGCTCTGGTTTTAAGAGAACCTTTCTCAACATCAAGGATTTTCCATCCTATGCACCTTCTTCTTCAACATTCCTTTTCTACGCTTCTGAAATGTGAGCTTCACCTCCTTCTTTCTTTCTCTTGGGACATCCCCAAGACATGTGTCCTTTCTTTCCATATGCATAACACCTTACCTCTCCTCCTCTGCTTCTTCCTCTTCCTCTGAAAGAATTTCTTCCACCACTTTGTCTTCCTCAACAACTTCCTCCTCTTTCTGAGTGACTATGTGGTTTATCAGTCACATTCTTGGTTTTATGTGCCTTGTCATGGGAAACTCCCTTACCTTTGTTTTGACTTCTACCTCTGTTTCGGTGACTCCATTTTCTGTCCAACTTCTCCTCTGCCTTTAGTGCAATTTGATAAGCATCCTCCACTATCCTCACCGACATCATGATGATTTCATCCTGGATCTCATATCTTAGACCATTTATGTACTTGCCAACTTTCTCTTCATCTCTCTCCCTCTATCCAGTCCTGATGTTCAACTTGTAGAAATCCTCTATGTACTCTTTCGTTGTCATGCCCTTTTGTCTCAGGTTCTGTTACTTCCTAAACATATTCATCGGATAATATTTGGGTATGAATTTAACCTTCAGCTTGGCTACCATTCTATCCCAATTCTTTATCTTCTGCTTGCCTTTGATCCTCCTATTAGCCTGCAATTCATCCCACCATAGTGTTGTATGTACTTTTAGCCTAGTGATAGCATGTTTCACCTTCTTCTCCTCATCAACATATTCATAATCAAAGTACTTGTCCATGGACCTTATCTAGTCCAACAACTCTTCAACATCCAAATTTCCTTCATACATTGGGATGTCTATCTTTTCTCTATCTCCCAACTTTACAACAAATTTTAGTAAGCATTCTTCGGCCGTATATTCCCCTGCAAATTATTCTTCGATATCTATCTCTTCACTTTCTGCATCACTGATGTCTCCAACATCATGTGCTCTTCCTTGCGCTGCTTCCATCACCTCCAACCTAGCACAAAGTTCTCTCATTTCTCTTTCTATAGCATGATTGGCTACAGGTGGCTCCGCGTGTCTCCTTGGTGGAATTGTGCTGACTGGTTCTCACACACAAAGTTTAAATTTGAGTTCTCTTTCGGCTACTTGAAACAAAATCAGGCTCTGATATCACTTGGTGAAGACCCTCCCTACTCTCCCTTGGGGTTGCGTGATCTCCCGGTCAAAGATATTAATCTCCTCGAGCTGGATTAGCTCCCTGAGACCTTGCTGGTCTCAAACTAAATCAAACACATGCCCTGTTATCACCCAAGGTGCAGTTCATGTGGCACCCACCTCACTCAGATATGATCGTCTTTCATCGTCCCTCAAGTTTTCACGGTCATGATCCAATCATTGTCGACTTGTTCATCGATCGACGATTCATAGTAATTGTGGGGTGCCAACGTGCTCACTCTTTATCAAAGGGATCAATCTTCACAATAAGAAAACTAATCTCCCAACTTGATCTAATCATGGTCTCTAATCCCCCATCCCAACGAGATCAATGACATTGGTGAATTGACGACCATGAATTAACACGTCTGCTAATTTCACCTCCTTGCTCCACAATGATTCCCCACCCTCGATCTCCATTAACAGATCAACGGGTACCCGCGGGCCCTAATTTCTTATCACTTCTTCCAAATATTAACACCAACGGGTGCTAACTCCTTCCTCTAACCCTTCTTTGCATGCGACCTCAGGTTGTGACCCGAGGCTTAACCTCCTAGCACTTCGCGACTTCAGAACTTTCAACTGGGACTGGATCAATGGTCCTCGTCCTCCTTCGCAACCAACGGTCAAGATATACTTCGAGACTTCATTCTTCTGGAGTTCGAGATGTTCCAACCTCTGCTTCCCCTAGGAGTATTCCATACCCAAAGTTCCATATCAGGGGTCACACATCCACCCAAATCAACGACTCTGGTCCACTTCGGGACTTCGGCCTTCGGGAGTCTCAATTTCTCCATGCTCAATTTCTCCCAGATCACTTTCACTTGGAGTTCACGATCCATTGACATGTGCCTCCCACATATCGAAGACCACAAGCCACTTAGGATATTCGGGCTTCGGGAGTTTCAAACTCTTTGCCTTCACTCTCTCCCGGAGTGCTTTCACCTGAAGTTCATGATCTATAGGCATGTGTCTCTCATAGATCGATGACTATGATTAACTTCGACTCTTCTAAATTTGTGAGTTTCAAACTCTTCACAGTTTCTTCCTCCCGAAGTACTTCCACCCAAAATACACCATCTGTCAACGTGTGTCCTTCTGGATCTGACGACCATGATTCACTTTGGCTCTTCGGCCTTCGGGAGTTTCAACTCCTGCACACTCATTTTCTCCAGGAGTGTTTTCACCTGAAGATGACAGACTTCCACCATGTGTCCTTCTAGATATGATGGTCTAGATATTCTATGCTCCCATCGAATTCCTTTTAGAGTGTTAGGCCTCTGAACTTCCTGATCTCTCACCACATGTTCTTCGCAACGAACTGTTGCAATCTACTTCAACCTTCGGGACTTTGGGAGTTTGTCACATTCAAAAACTCAAATCTTTCGAAGTGACAATCCCCAAAGTCTTAGATCTGTTGACACTTACCTCCTGGTGACCAACAACCAGGATCTATTTCGGCCTTCGACTCTTCGACAATTTCTTTGCCTCCTTGTCTACAAAAATTATGAAGTGCTTCCACTTCGAAGTTGTAGATCTTATGCCACCTATCCCTATGGATGATAGATGATCCCTAACCTCTTCAGAACTTTGGTGAATTCCTCACTCCTATGTGTACAATGATATTTAAAGATCGTGCATCTTACCCAGATCCAATGGTATGGAACAATTCTGCTTCCTCCTGGATGGATCTTGACTGATAACTTGGTGAATCTTCAGAGCTTCACTCCCTTTGAAGATTTCTTCCCACTATCTCTCCTGAGATTTGTTTCTTGGACCCTTTGACTCCTTAGAGGGATAATTCAACACTTATTCAAACTTTTAATCTATGGACTCCTTGCAACAAACCCTTACACAAGACTTAACTTCTTGCGGGCGACTGTGCACACCTTGAAAATGAAAGTTTCACGCTATCTCTTCCGAGCTTCTGAGTCAAAATAGACTCTATCAACGCATGCCTTGCGGACTGTATGCAAACCTTGCATGAACTCAATGAAGAGAAATAATTGAATCTTATTCAAATACTTCACAGTTTCATATACTCAGTAACATAACTCATTCATTCATGAAAATAGAAATAACAATAAAAACTGTAACCAGTAGAAACACCATGCATTTGTCAATATCCCTCTGTTATATTCATTGAGATATAAAATGGCTACAACCCTGATAAAAACAAACTTACATTCAGTAACAATTATCTCCTACTAATCTGCAGTCGTCTTATCTAGGCATACTATGCACCAACTTATACAAGAGGTCCTCTAGGGTTCCCTCCAACTACCTATCTGATCGAAATAAAATATTACAACTACTTAGTCCTATTACAATCAACGTCTATGACAGACAATTTAAGGTGGATCTTCAGATCCACGCCAAAATAAAATAACTCAAGGACGATTTGATCTCTTCTGGCTTGATGCAATCATTCAACCCCCCAACATTAAAACTTCTCTGATTCATCATTTACTTAGAAGTTCTCCGAGATACGCCATCTTTCAAAATTTAAAATTTTACTCAAAAGGCACGCTAGGTGTTGTGCTGTTATCCCATGTGGCTTTGATGACGATGCTCCTGCATCACTTTATATATATTTTTTACTCATACAATGACCACTATACCCAATAGCATATAAAATAACAACTAGGCCATCATTATTTAAGTTTTTTTGTCGTGCTTAATCTATATACATGAAGTAATGGTTAATCCCCAATGATTTATCCATCACCTTGTAATTATCATTGCTCACCCATATAATACTTAGCTCGTCTAATCCAATACATAACTCTTCATTGAAATACAAGCTTCATTCTCTTCATTCTAGGTGTCTTCTCATTAGTCTCAAAGACTCAACCTATCACATAATCCATTTCCTTTGCCAAAGAATAGACAATTTTTATCTTTAATATTTAAACCCTTTTTATAGTCTATCACTTTTCATCCCTCACCAATTACAAGTGTTCTAGCTCATATCTTTTTATGACACTTTTAAAATTATATAGGTCATTACTATGATCCTACCAATCATCCTTAATTATCATTCGTGTTACTCAACACTCATCAATGCATGTATACAACATAATTCCATTACATTCTTACTTTATTTATGAAAACCAACATGTTATTGAGAGCATATCAAAGGGTGCCATCATCTCCTTTTAAAAATAATAAGTTTATTTTTCCTCTTTCCTATCAATATCTTTCAAGGTTATATTATGACTACGAGTTTAATCATATTGTAGTTTATCATTTCATTTTATTACCATTCTCCCCTTTTTATAGAGGCGACGTCCTTGGAGAAAAGTCCACATAATAACCCCAATCTTACAACTCATTTTTAAACAATTATCATGATTCCATCATTTTGAATTGATTCATTAAAACTTTCCATGGAAAGAATATCTTTTAATTATTTCCCTTATCAAGGATCCTTCACTTAAACCTTCAATGCAAAAGTAATCAATGCGATGCATTTTCAAAATGCATTACAAGCTTATTACAATATATTTTCACCATCTATCATTTAGCAAATCATAAAACACACTTCCTTTCCTTTTGGATCCTTCTTTTCCCTACAATTCTTGTCAATGGAATTAAACATAGAGAATTATAAGTAATTCAAAGTATAGGTAAGGATAACAAGATGATGGTTGTCATTTTTTAAATTTGGTCAATAATCCAAGGTTTTGAATGGAAACTTTTGTGGAAACACTCTACATTCAAACCCCTTTTTTTTCATTCGCAATTGATAACAATTGTTATGTGATAGAAAGTATAAATATTGCAAGTATGCATAAGTTCTCAATCTATGTTAATTATTTACAAGGTCTCTTACTGATCATTATTCAAGTAACCGAACAATTGAGGGGTTATAGAATTGGATTTTAACACGACAAATTCTTTCTCAATGTTCTTTTTGAAAACATGCACCCTAATAATATCTTAATGTTAAATCAAACAATCAAGAAGAAGGACACATTAAAGCAATTTATTGAATATGATTCCCAATGAAGTAAAGCTTTCAATCCTAGAGACTCACTAAGAGATGAAGCAAGACATCACCTTGGCATAAATACCATTCAAGCAAACTACTAGACTATTTTACAATGTAATGAGAACACTGACAAAAAAATCATCAAACTAGTTTTCTATTCTATTTCACTTCTCCATTCATATAGTAAGCCTCACAAATAACCATGTTAAACCATTTTTTCTAAGCTTTTCATCCTATTTAAAAAACAAGAAAGAGTACAATCCAATAATAAAAACAATGGGAACTGTGATATTTCAAGCACCAAATGAATAAGAGAAGAGGCATTCAAGCCAACGGAGTTAAATTAAAACCCTAAGGCATCAATTTACACCCATACCAATAGCTCCCAACAATCTAACACTCAATCACTTTGTAAGGTCTCTTCCAACAGAGCCTTATAAAACATAAATTTAATTAGAGAAATGCTATCCTAACATCTTCACAATTTCATAACCAACATATAACCATTCATAACCAGTACTATATAACCATTCATAACCATTCAACTAAATTAAAATTTATGAGCAGATCATAATAAATTATATAACACAACAGGAAAATGAAAATACATACCTCTAACTGATGCTACTGCTATTCTCCAACTCTGCCTGATGCTTTGCCCAAAACCATCTAACCTTCTAGCCAGCCAGGAACAGAGCCTCTCCATCTCCCTAGCTCCAGGATTCTGTAAGGATTCCTGGCCCATGAGCCCAAAACTCTCAGCAACAGGTGCCCCCTTGTAACAGTCCTACAACAAGCTTCTCCAACCAAAAACCCGTAATACAATCTTCCAATCTCCCCAAAAATAAAAATGCTCCAATATAGTCTTCTAATATGAAAATTATGCTCCCTGCCAAAAGTCCCAAAAAGTCTCACCTCTCCAATGTCTTTTTCCCCTCTTATCCTCCTTTCCCCCTCTCTCATTCACTACCTTCTCCCTTTCATTAAGACTCACCCACCTTATCCCTCCATTCAATGCCAACCACCTTATCCCYTTTCTCTTAAATGGTTCCCTCATTCGATACGTTAAGTTTTCATTTAATAAATTAAAATTTATTAAACTCAAATTCATTAACCAAATATTTAATTAGTTAGTTAATTAATTAACTAATATACATTAAACAATTATTAATTCAGGACAATTGATTAATTAATTAACTAATACACATTAAACAATTATTAATTCAGGACAAGTAATTAATTTCTTAGGGTTTTTACACACACCCACCCTTCAGGAAACTTTGTCCCGAAGTTAAAGTATTTTAAGATACAAGGGAAAAGACATAGGGTTCACACATTCATATCCAATAACCAACATTATTAGTAAGTAAGCCAGGAAAACTCATACATACTAGTGTACATGTGCAAGAAATGCACATGTAGCTAGTACATACAAGTCTCATGCATGTACTAATAACAATAACTATCATCTCTATAGCAATTTGTGTATGCATCCAATCCATTCAACAAGACTATTCATTTTATAAAACATAATAACCCAATCAAATGTTTGCGAAATCCTTTAATTACAATTATCTAGCTCAACAATGTTCTTTAGACTATTGTAGTTTAGTTAAGTAATTATGAATATTCATATATACACATTTTCATTTCAGAAGGAAAAACAATAAATTCCACCATAAGGCAAATCTCCATACACTCTCAACTATTTCTACTCATCCTTCCTCCCTAACTTACTTCCATCTTCCATTCCTATCCTTCCTTTTCTGGACTATCTTGGAGCATCAACTATATTGACCTAACTCTAAATAGAACCCGTAAGCAGAAGTGTCACTATCTTGACCAAGCTTCCCCAATAGGCAACTGATAGTCATCATCACACGTCTAGGGGAGCGTGAGCTAAGACCATCCTCCCATGACTCCAGGTTTCAGAGGATACATGGTGGGAAATGCCTCCACCCCTCCCAACAGGACTAGGGTCCACACCCTATAATGAAATATATAGTGGCACCATGTTGTTGGGAGTTTTGTCATCGTTTATTCGGTTTTGGGCAGTTTCACCTCCTGAAATCCTGCACTGGTCCACATATCATAGCAATGCATTCAAACCAATATAATTTCACATACAAGATTCATACCATATTGTTTCTCGGTCGGTGGTCATGACATCCACTTTTATTACCATTATCCCTTGGCTATTTCATATCCCAATGACCTACAGATTAGTCTGTAACACAAACTCATACATATCTATGCATTATCATTATGTAATTGCATACAACCATAATTTCAATTCAATATCCGTGTACCAACAACTATAGCATCAAAGTTTTCAAGTTAGAAATAGATCTCACAATACCCCATAATTCAATTAACGTCACCCATTCATAGAATTATCATTTACATAATAGATTGCATCATATCCAACATCATTCAAATAGAATTTAAACCTTCGTAGGATTCACATTCACACAGTATGTCGCATCATATCCATCATGATCAATACATTTAAAAATTCATAAAATTTACATTCTCACAATATATCGCATCATATCCATCATTATTCAAATACATTTAAACATTCATAAGGTTCATACGTCTTAAAAGTTCAAGTGTATCATTTAATAGTTTCACTGTGAATAGAAAATAAAGGTGTTTAGGCCTCAGGTAATCCTATTTGTCTAAGTCAAAAGGTGGCGTTACAAATACCCAACCTTTGAGAACATATTCTCGAAGTGGTCAAAAAAGTGAGGGAAAATCTCGTTGTAATGTCTCAACATCTTCCCAAGTAGCAGATCCTGGACTATACTTGTCCCATTGGAACCTAACTTGGTCTACCAGACGGTTCTTGAGCTGTTGGACTCTACAGTCCAATATGCGTAATGGTTCTACCATGAGGGTTCCCACGTCCGATACCTACAATTCCTTCCAATTTAGTTTATGTGATTCATCAACAACATAATGACGTAGAACAGATACATGAAAATCATTATGAGTTTTATGCAAGTGGGGTGGCAGTACGAGACGATAGACGACGGGTCCAATTTTCTCTTGGATTTTGAATGGTCCTATAAATCGAGGTGACACCTTTGTCCCCTTCCTGAACCATATGGTACTCTTATTAGGCCTGATACGAATGAAAACATAATCCCCCACTTTATAACTTCAATCAGTCCTGTGTGCATCCGCATAACTTTTCTGTCTATCCCGTGCTTCCTTTAGTCTCTACCTAATTTGAATCACCTGTTCCTCCATCTCTTGAATCAATTTTGGCCCAACTGTTACTCGGTCTTCTAACCTCTCCCAACTCAAAGGTGTTCTGCATGGCCTTCCATACAGATCTTCATAGGGTGTCATTCCGATGGAGCTATGAAAACTGTTATTGTAGGCGAACTCTACCAAAGGTAGGTACTTCTCCCAAAGGGTTTGATTATCCATGACATACATCCTAAGCATGTCTTCCATAACCTAATTTACTCTCTCGGTTTTCCCATCTATTTTAGGATGATAAGCTGTGCTTAAGTTCAACTGGGTCCCCAATACTGATTGCAAACTTGTCCAAAACCTAGAAGTGAATATGGAGTCCTTATCTGAAATGATCTTCTTAGGTATCCCGTGCAAACATATGACCTCACTTACAAACATGCGTTCCACATCAGTGACATCATAAGTGTCTCTAACCAGAATAAAATGAGCACTCTTGGTTAATTTATCAGCTATCACAAGAATGGCATTGTGTCTATGATATGTGAGCGACAACCCCACAATAAAATCCATGGAAATGACTTCCCACTTGGACATAGGAACATCATGTGGTTGTAGGAGACCTGTCGGGTGATGGTGATCAAATTTCACTTGTTGACACTCTAGGAACTTGGTGACGAAATGGACTACATCGCACTTCATGCCTACCCAGAAGAAAAGCTTCCTCATGTCTGCGTACATTTTCTTCACACCCGGATGTGAACAATAAAGTTCTCTATGGGGTTCCTTTATTATGATGCTTCGAATATCCCCACCTTCAGGGATGTACATCCTTCCTCGATATCTTAATAGTTCGTCTGCTTCCCGACTATATCCTTCATACTTTGGATCTAATTGCCTTCCACTCTGGAGGTTTGAAGTAACCTTTAAATACCAACTGTCTCCATGGAGTTGCGTCAACACACGTTCCCTCAGATTGACTTTTAAGGGTACCAAGGAGAAGACACGTGGTCTCCTACTCAAGGCATCCATGACCACATTCTCTTTTCCCTTGATATATGAAATACCAAAATCATACTCACTCATGAATTCACTCCATCACCTTTGCTTGGCATTCATATCCCTTTGGGTGAAGAGGTGTTTTAGACTTTGATGGTCTGTTTTGAGCTCAAAGTTTTTCCTTACTAGATAATGCCTCCAAAGTTTCAGAGCTAGCATTACAACTGCCAACTCTAAATCATGAGTAGCGTAAAGTTCCTTGTGTTTCTTCAACTTCCTTGATGCATAAGCTATCACTCCTCCATCCTGTATTAGCATGCCCCCCAACCCTTGCTTTGAGGAATCCGTGCAGATTTTGAAATCCTTTTCCATATCCGATACTCATAGAATTGGTGCACTAGTTAGTAACCTTTTAATCTTGATGAATGAACTATCACATTCTTCTGTCCATTCATACCTAACCCCCCTTGTGCTGCAAAGTGGTGATGGGTTTCACTAATTTAGAGAACCCTTCCACAAATCTCTGATAATAACTTGCTAGCCCCGTGAAGCCTCTTACCTCATGAGCATTTTTCGGCACTGGCCATTCCATAATGGCCTTTACCTTTTTTGGGTCCACAGAGATTCCTTCACCGAAAATGATATGACCTAAATAGTGGATTTCTTTCTGGAAGAAGGAACACTTCGACAACTTCCCATACAATTTGTTCTCTCTAAGGCAGGACAACACCACTCGCAAGTGTTCCTCATGTTCTCTTTCATTCTTGGAATAGATGAGGATATCATCTAAAAAGACTTGTACAAAGCGGTCTAAGTACTTCCAGAATACACCGTTCATGAGGCTCATGAATACTGCTGGTGCATTGGTCAATCTGAAAGGTACTACAATGAACTCGTAATGCCCAAACCGAGTTAGAAAGGCAGTTTTAGGAATATCGCCTTCCTTAATCCTTAATTGGTGATACCCTGATTGCAAATCATTTTTTGAGAATACCATTGCTCCTTTCATATGATCAAAGAGATCATCTATCCATGGTATTGGGTACCTATTTTTCACTGTAGCACTGTTCAAGTCCCTGTAATCTATACATAGTCATAAGGAACCGTCCTTCTTCTTCAAAAATATTACTGGTGCACCCGAAGGTGAGACACTGGGACTTATTAGTCCTAAGACAAGTAGCTCTTTCAACTGCATCTGCAACTCACAAAGTTCTGGCACAATCATCCTATACAGAGTCTTGGAAATTAGTTCTACACCAGGTTTTATCTCAATAGTAAAATCAAGCTCCCTCTCAGGAGGTAACCCTGGAAACTCATTTGAAAAAACATCTTTAAACTCTGACAATACTAGGTACTGATCCAAGGAGGGTCCCTTCCTTTCATTCACTGCTTCCACAACATACATTCAACACCCTTGCCTCATGCACTGCTTAACCTTCATAGTTGAGATAAAGCATAGAGACACCTGTATCCATACCCTGTGGATCTCTATCGACCTTCCTTCATCGTCAACACAAAGCACCCTTTTTGAAAAATAGTCTACCATAGCTCGATGTGCTTCTAACCAATCTATTCCAATGATTAGGTCATACACCTCGAGAGCAGTGACGTATACCTTCAACCTGGTAGTACACACTCCCAGGTCTACTAGACAATTATCAATGCTAGGTCCTACTGCTTGTTTTCCCCCCTAAGCCATCTTGACTTGTTTAAAGTCATCGTGCTCATAGGCTACCAACCCACTCCTTTATAATGCAGATGGTGAAATGAAACTATGTGTAGCACCATAATCAAATAAAATTTTAACATTGATATGATTTAGCGTACCTGATGATTCCACCACCATGGATTGATGTTCTGACTGGTGATTATTAACTGCTACATAAATCTAGTGGCTACCACTTTCTCTTCCAATCGGGGCCTTTCCTTCTCTATGCACAAATCCTTCTTGCAACTCTAGGTAGTCACGCTGGTAATGGGGTCCTCCACATCCCCAACATGTAACCCGATATTTAACTTGCGCACTGCTCTGTGATGGTCTCTAAAATGAGTTCCTTCCCTTGGAACCCCTGCCCCTACTAGCTTCTCCCTGAGATGGTCATGGACCTGCCTACGTCGTTGGTGATGAACGAGATGCTGCACTCGCTGCCATTGAAATACCTATGGAGACTGTCCTTGGTGCAACTCTATTACCATATGGAGGTGACCTAGAGCTCCCTCCCTTAGAGAAGGTCCTAGGGGCCTTCCCCACAAATCCAGGACGATGCGAAAAGTTTGATCTCGTACCTCCATTTAAGTTCATGTGTTCCTCCACATAACATGCATTTTCGACTGCTTCCACTACTGAAGACGGTTTCCACATCCGCACCATGACCCTTATCTTAGGGTTTAACCCATAGACAAAGTGTTCTGCCTATCGTTGGTCATTATCCATGTATGAAACATATTTGACCAATTCCATAAACCTAATCTCATATTCTTCTACGGTCTTGTTTCCCTGTACTAGAGCATGAAATGCTCCCACCTATTGTTCCTCATAGTAAGCTGGTATTTATTTCTTTTGGAACCTCTCCTCAAAAAGTTCCCAAGAGATGGTGTTTGGGGTAAGGTGTAATTGCCTCTCCAGGTTGCCCCACCAGTTCAGGGCACTGCCTCTCAACTGAAAAATTGCTATCTTCGCCTTTGATGTAGACGCATAGTCTCTTAAGGTGAAACACCTTGTCATGCCTTCCAACCATGCCTCTGCACATTCACTGGCACGACCCCCGACAAACTCTGGAATTTTGATATTCTGTAGTTCTCTAGTGATGTCTTTAGGTGGAGGCCCTCCCCCTGAATCCCTTGACGCTTTTGGATTACCCATTCCAGATGGTGGGGGCTCCACTTCGATCCCTGCTGGATGACACCCCTTTAAAGTCTCATTTATGGCCTCCAAATAGCGTAGAATGAGGGCTAATTCAGGTGATGGTGGTGGTGGCACTGGCGGTCTCTGCGTCGATGCCCCTCTGCCTTGATTTCCTCTCGTCCTAACCATCCTGTATACTTGAATCTGCATCAACCAAAGTTTGTCAGGGTGAGTCTATGACAATTCACATTTGGGCAACTTAATTTAGAAAACATGGTTAGGCGTAAGTTTTTTTTACTTGTCTATAAACAAACATTACTCTCTTTAGGGGAAGTGGCTAGGTTAGGGTTAAAGCATCTAAGCTTGACGTCTTCGCCTAAGAAAACTATTGACCCTCTCACCTGGTAGTTACACTAGCATTGTACCACACTCGCCTATTCCTCTAACTTACCTTCCCAGTGCGCATGAAGCCCCCTCCCGCTTATCTTGTCCTAAGTCCTTAAACTTTTCGCTTAAAACAAATTAATTAGTCGCTTTAACTAGTTTTAAATTTAAACATGAATCATAAATTTAAATATAATTAACATAATTATATTTTAATTATAAATAAATTTTAAAACATTATTAATTAAATAATGTTTTAAAACATGATTAACATTATTATGTTTTAACATTTAACTAATAATACATTATTATTATTATGTTTTAAAACATAATAATTTAAATATAATTTAAGCACAAAAATAAATTTTAATTTTAAATTTAATTCAAACTATTATTTAAAACATAAAACATTAAAATTTAACCCTAAAAAAAATAAAATAAAATAATAAATGATAATAACAAATATATATATATATATATATATATATATAATAATAATAATAATAATAATAATAATAATAATAATAATAATAATAATAATAATAATAATAATAATAATAAATAAAGAAAAATACAAAGAGTTTTAACATGGGCAGTGGGTCCTCGCATGAGGCCCATGTGCCCTTCCCTCACCATTCTCATTCCCAAAGACTCCCAAACCCTACACGCCTCTCCATTCTGCAAAGGCGGTTGCGGTCCTATTTCATTCTCATTTTTTTTTTCATTTTCTCAGTAGAGGGAAGGCACATTGATTGTGTGGGCTTGGCTGCGCAATGGGTTTTCGAACCTGTGTTGTTTGGCTGCCAAAGCTCAAGAGCCCGACCATACTGCCATAGTGCACCATCCTCTGGCATTGGTTTGTATTATGGCTGTGGGCGTGGACTAGTTTGCTTGGCGCGTAGCCTTGGCCGCTGGGCTTTGGTGCTTGGGTGTTGTCAATGCGCGTAGACTGTAGATGGCCTTACAGGCCAATATATATATATATATATATATATATATATCTTGTATTAATTATTCTACTATGGAAAGCATGGTTTCGTGGCCTTGGCTTTGGCACTTGGTCTTTGGTGTTGAGCCTACTCCCAGTGTGGTGCATATAATGGTGCTTAGCGAGTGGAGATTGGGCCTGCACTCCACCATTTTCCCCTCCTTGGCGGCTTGGTGCATTGTGCGCAGTATTTGGTCCCTTGCGGGCTATAACTTGCACCATGTATGAGTGTATGGGAGAGCATCATTTTTTTTGGGCTTGGCATTCCTATGAGGCATTTATGCTTTATCTGTTTCTTGTATCATTTTAGGTTTTCATGTTTTCCAGAGTGCAGGATGAAAAACTGATTGAATAGCTTGCCGTATATGTGTATGGATATGCATCATTATTTTTTTGTTGTCTCCGTAGTGCACCCTTTTGGCTCATCCATGTAGCTTGCACTCGACTTGGGCACTACCTTGTGTTTGGTGATGCTTGGTGAGTGTCTTGGCTTTCAATATTATAACCGGATAAAAAAAATGGAAACTGGGCTAAGGCCAACAATTTTTTTTTTCTTTCTTGTATTACACGCATTGTGAGAAACCATGCTACTCTCGTGGGCTCTTCTTCGTAGATGCGATGGGATTCTGCGTTGAGTTGTGTAAACACTTGGTAATTGATGAGATTCTAGGATTCTGCGCGTCGCTTTGTGTTTACTTGGTAATTGGTAGGCTTTCATAACTTTGATTTTTTTTTTTTTTAACTCTTTTTTGTATTACACGTAGTGCACCCTTATGGTGCTTTATGGGATCCTAATTAGTGATCCAAGTTATCTCTGCCCCATGGAATTGAGAACTTGATACCACATAAATTTAGAAGGGAAATTAACTGTGGCATATGATGTGTGGCGAGTTTGACTAACCGTAGGCTTGATGCAAAAGGGAAATTAAAGGTGGTGCTCTACAACACTCCAGACGTGTTGAGCACTTAGAACTGCCCCTTGTAGGGTTCCTCCTTCATGTGACTCAGCAGTTGATAATAGAGGGTTGGATTTTGTGTCAAGTTGTTTGTTATTTCAGGATCTTGGCTCGATATTTGGCTTGAATACGTGACTTGGAGATTGAATGCGAGTTGGGTTCTGTGGATGTAGCTGGTAGCACATCAAATGTGACAAAGAGAAGTTGCACGAAGATGAATGGTAGTATTATTCAGGGCGAGAAAAGAAAAAAAAATGAGCTCGGTGTTCCATTCTGCAAACTCTTTTCTTCTACTGACAAATATGACTATTTTCTCATGATCGTGGGAACGGTAGGTGTAGTCATTTGTGGTTCATCCATGCCTATCTTCATGGTGTTCTTCGAAGATTTGATCTGATAAATATATATATTTTTTTGTTTTTTTAATTTGAAACAAATGTTAAAATTCATTTAACACTTGTTTCAATATGCATAATATTATACTATTTTCATTTCCAATGGGTACATTATTTTCATATATTTATATAGATCTATATATATAAATAAAAATAATTGTGTGCTTGGCTTGCTGCTTAGGTGGAGATGGAGCTGGAGCTTGGCCCTCAGGCCCAACTTTACAAGTTTTCCTTAAATATATTATTTATACCTCTAGTTATTTATGTTTATATCACCCTTTTCAAGGATTTTACCTGTATAGGCCAACAAGTTTTAAAGTCTTAGGCGGGTTTTTAGGGAGGTTTTCAGGGTTGTTTGATTGACACAAAACATAGCTTTCAGTCAAGAGTCAAGAGGATGGGTGGGTAGGTAGGCCCTTGGATCCATATTTTAAACCAGGGCTCTGATACCATGTGTAAGGCCTCTTCAAACAGAGCCTTATAAAACATAAATTTAATTAGAGAAATGCTATCCTAACATCTTCACTATTTCATAACCAACATATAACCATTCATAACCAACATATAACCATTCATAACCATTCATAACCATTCAGATAAATTAAAATTTATGAGCATATCATAATAAATTATATAACACAACAAAAAAATGAAAATACATACCTCTAACTGATGCTACTGCTGTTCTCCAACTTTGCCTGATGCTTTTCCCAAAACCGTCTAACCTCCCAGCCAACCAGGAACAAAGCCTTTCCGGCTCCCTAGCTCCAAGATTCCGTAAGGATTGCTGGCCCTTGAGCCCAAAACTCCCAGCAACAGGTTCCCCCTTGTAACAATCCTACAACAAGCTTCTCCAACCAAAAACCCATAATACAATCTTCCAATCTCTCCCAAAATAAAAATGCTCCAATACAGTCTCCTAATATTAAAATTATGCTCCCTGCCAAAAGTACCAAAAAGTCTCACCTCTCGAATGTCTTTTTCCCCTCTTATCCTCCTTTCCCCCTCTCTCATTCACTGCCTTCTCCCTTTCATTAAGACTCACCCACCTTATCCCTCCATTCAATGCCAACCACCTTATCCCCTTTCTCTTAAATGGTTCCCTCATTTGATACGTTAAGTTTTCATTTAATAAATTAAAATTTATTAAACTCAAATTCATTAACCAAATATTTAATCAGTTAATTAATTAATTAATTAACTAAAATACATTAAACAATTATTAATTGATGACAATTAATTAATTAATTAATTAACTAATACACATTAAACAATTATTAATTTAGGACAATTAATTAATTTCTTAGGGTTGTTACACACTTTCTTACACACCAACTCTATCGTTGTTCGATACTTCTCTAATAGTTATGGAACTAAGGGATTGATTTATTTGGTGGTGAGATTGATCTGAACAACCAAGGACTCAACTCCCTCACCTTGAAGATGAAAATTATGTTCTAAATAATGATTCAATCTCATAAATCAATGTCGTTCTAGGAAACAACATTCTATCAATGTTCTTCAAACAATGTGTAAGGAAACAACTGAAGTAACTATGTTTCAAGTTTCAAATCTATTGAGCATCTCAACCTCTCAATTTTTTCTTTTCTAGATATGGCCCAGGGTTCATAGTAGTCGTATCTAGACCAGATGCATACCCTAGTTATATCCATAACAAAAACTGGGTACAACATACATGGAATCCTTGGGTGATGAATCCAGTAACTTATCTTGATGGATTTTGACAATGATTCTCTTGCCAAACCCTTTTCTTTTCATCTATAAATTAAGTAATGAGATGAATGACAACTACAATGTGGTACACACACAAGTAGGGTAAGTGTTGTTTGCTTAACCTTCCTTGGAAGTCGAAATTCACTTTTTTTTTAGTAGTTCCAATTCCTACAGTCCCATCGCATTGAAGTTTGAACATCCTTGTACCAAACTATGACCTAAATTGGAATTTGGTACTTTCCCATAGAAATTATTTCATAGTAACTCAGAATGACTTTTAGCATCACCAGAAGGACCAGAACCACATTTGAGGGCTGACAAGTTTTTTTGGATAACAAATGGTTTGGAAGCTTACCAACTAACCTAAAATGGAAAAAGTACAGGTATCAAAGTTACATAAAAGTGGCTATAATTATGGTAGTATACAAAAATAAAGTTAAATGGATCTTTATGATGATCACTTTTTATTTTTAAGCATCTAAACTGTGATCTCTTTTTAAGCATTGTGTGTTAGAAATATTTTCTCTTATTTACGTTTAATAAATCTAGTGTTCTTTATATTTAATAAATATATAGTTACGATGAAATGAATCAATATTTTCTAGAAAAAGATTCAGATCAAAACCCTAAATCCAAACTATGTGTTTGCCCAAAATTTGCATTGAATGTCATGCTTCGAGTGTGAAAACTTATATAAGAGAGTCATGTTGTCTTTGTTATCATATGAATCACAAGAACAAGAGAGTCATCCAAATTTAGTGCCAGTAGTTGCTAAAAGTCCTTCCGAGTTACTATGAAAGAGGACAATGAGGATCCAAATTTAGTGCCACTAGTTGAATTTGAAAGAGGACAGTCCATGGTATTTCTGGTACAAATATCAGAATCATGTATTAAATATTGGACACATGGCATTTTGTACACGTTCTCTCTCTAGAAAAGGAAAAAAATCAGCTAGGTTTGGGAATGTTACCATAACTTTCACTTGACACATCAAATTTTGGTCATAACTATGGTATTATAGAGAAGACATATCAGAGTACTACAAGATGAAAGTTCAGACTGAGAAGGGCCAAAATTTCAGAAATACATCAAAAGGAAGGTTTGCTAGAAGGATAGACTCCAAATTAGGGTTTCAAAGGTATGTTCACTTAAAACTATCATAACTTTTTATTGGGATGTCAGATTGAGCTCATTCAAAAGACATTAGAAAGAGGAAATAGAGGATAATATGTTGGAAAATTAATAATAACCATTTTGGATATTATTTTTAATATATTTATGTTGTAAGTTGAGGATTGTGTTGAGGCCTCACTTAATAATCAATGAAAATACCTATATTTACATGAGATGAAGATAAAGATGAAATCAATACTATGGAATGGTTGACATTGGTAAAGGAATATGATATGAATCCTTTAAAAACAATAAATTATTTTTTGGTGAAGCTTGGAAGTGGTGGATGAGTATTTATAAGGGTACTAGATGGAACATAATATGAGAAGATTATGAATAACTCTTCTCAAATAAATTGAACAAGGATACAAAATTGGAGGAGATACATAAAATTAAATATGAGTTAAAAGAAGAAAAATGAGAGATCAAGAAGAAGGGTGATGAGTTATCTAAGACAAGAGCTTAATGAAGAACTTGTTAAGGAAGTTAAAAAATTAAAGAAAGAAGATATTAGCAAAGGAAAGTTGGAAAAGCAAGCATCAAGGGAAGATTTTAAAAAGAAAGATGAAGAGATATGTAGATTATGAAATGTTGGTGTTTTGTAGCTTGAACAAGTACTTCCACATTGGTTTGTGTCTAACCTATGGAAGTCATCATTAATACCTCTCACAACTTTGTAAATTCACTTTAATAATTTAATTACTGAAGGGAATGTCATTTTAGAATTAATTGAAAAAAATGCCTAAGTTTTTGGCATTAGTGATTTAAGTTAATTAAATGAATCTTAGCCATTGATCTCAAGTTAGGGAGATTTAATCTCATCCATAGATATTTTTGGATATTAGGGCTAGGGATCATCTCAAGATTATAAAAGGAATCCAAGAGAGAGGAGAAGATACACATTATGCAAGGATTTAATGGCTCATTTGAGTGGAGAAGGATTTTCACTCTGCAGATTCAGTGAGAGAAAAATTTTGTAGCCAGGAAATTTCCAGCAGGATGTACCAAGCAAGGCGTAGGTCGAGAGTTTTTTGGAGGGGTCATACAAACCAAAAAAGAATAAAGATAGAATGTACAACCCACACCTAAGGATGTACATCCTATAACAGGCATCCACATAGGTCGTACATCCCGCGATTAGCACAAATACAGTCTATACATCCCGCGATAGGGGCCGTACAGTCAAGTGGGAAACAAGAAGGGACAAAAAAGAGGTAGAGGGTTTCATTAGGTGAAATTAGCCCATATTTTACTATCGTTTGTATTTTCTCAGTGGGATATTATCCCAGTAAGGGAGCCCTGATTTTATATAATAAAATGATCTGGATTATTTTTGGCACGAAATGAGAGAGAATATATAATAAAGAAATATACATAGATGCATAAATAATATAACATATATATAATAGAGATATATCCATAAAAACAAAGATACAATAATACACAATTTCTATTAATGAGCAAAATGTACAAAACTGTAGAAATATAGAATGAAAGACTCACTAGAAGGGTGGAAGCTTATCTCTGAGAAGAGATGTGACAAATACTCACATTCACAAGAAGATAATTTTTACAATGAGGCTCCAAATACATTTTTAACATAAATAAAATCCAAAACCCTAACCCCGGAAGATGAAAAGCCAATAGTTTTGTGGACCTTGTTTTGGGTAGTTTGGTGTATCAACTTCTCGGGGGCGTAACTTTGGCATACGATCTCCATTTGGGGTCAACGATATCTCATTGGAAAGGTATCGATGAGGAGATTCATTTTGGGGGCTCAATCAAAGCCTTTGGATATTTAAAGGTGCTCGATCATGAAAATATGTTGTTTAGGCCCTCAAAATGACCTTAAAAGTTTGGGACTGCTAAAAATAATAAATTGCCAACAAACTATTTTGGGTGAGTTGGAATAGGTGGTTGGCCACCGATATCCACCTGGATCAATCCTCCCTCCTTGTGAAGCAATGATATCCATTGCATTGAGTTTCTGGGGGGAGGGGGAAGGATTTGCTGAATCTGAAACTTGGTGAGCTGCTTTCCTTGTTGGAGAAGTTGCATTGCTTGGTTTGTGGGAGGTTGTCGAAAACCTGATGAGATGAATGTGTGCAGAAGGAATATTTGTTCTTTTCTTCAATCTTATCGACCTGATTCTACTAGATAAAAGATTCTTGGAATGAGGCTGCAGTGGTTGCAATGTCCTTCTGTTCACCTTTTGAACAGATTGTGAAGAAGATGAATTTTGTAGTATGAGATACTACCTTGCGACATTGTTTAGGTGGGACATTAGTTGGAACTACCTCTGGTATCCTGTAGATATGACCCCCCAGAGTAACAATTACATTATGGGGTTGGGACTCATAAATAATATGGTTCTTCCACATATGTGTATTGTAACACTCTTTCATATTGTAACGCTTTGATACCATTCTGTAACGCTCCATTGGATGCCATCCAACCCACTGGCCGGGCAAACGCTACTTTGCAGAACAACATCATTTTATGCTTAATTAATAACATGCATTTAAAACAGTTTAAACCCATTTAAACTCAGAGTCAGCACAATATTACTGCTGACATAAATGATCCATGGAATTAACATTAATTCATATGCACAACAGAATACATGATAAATATAAATACATAGACATGCAAAAACATAATTAAAACATCGTTTGGTACTTATCTTTGAAACGGTGGTAATTCCACCAACCACGTGCAGGCCTTCCACGAACCTCCCAGCCTTAGACCATGCTACTCCTCAAGCTCAGTAGTGGGTCACTCCTGAGCTGGGACTAAGCTCCATCCCAAGGTAAGGAATCCTAGGCTAGGCTGAGGTTATAGGGAAAACAACAAAGAATGACTGAAAGGATTCTTCCCAGGATGCCATCTTACGCCCACTACTCCTGAACTCTCATTCCCCACATGCCTGTTCCATTTGGGAGTATACACCTTCACAAGCATAGTCCATCAATTCTACACCTCCCTCTCCAGGTCTTGGCAACATACCAGATCAGGAAGTCTCAGAGCCCAAAGATGGTGCTGGAAACTCTTTGGAAGAAACCACTTCCCAGCAAACTCTCTCACCTGGAAAGAGTTGCTCACAGGCCTGACAACCTACCTCTTCCAACAACAATCACCTCCCTCACTTGGAGAGAGGTTAAACACAGGCTCAAAATGGACTTACACTGGCCAGCAAGCCACGCGTAGTCCAGCACTGTGTGGCCACAATAGCCAACTGGGAAAACATACATGAGCTTCCCAAGCAGGCTCCTCATTCACGGGATCGACTCAAAGTTTTGGTTTTGGGATTGCACAAGGTGTACAGAGACCCCATGCACAGGCTCCAAACTATTCAGACAGAGGATGTACTGGCTATCTCAGAAATCAACACAGGATTTTCCAGCTTTCAGGGTTGCACCAGAGTATTCTTGCAAAGGTCAGACTGTTCATGTTCAAACAGTCTGGTAGAATGGAGGCGGGAACCCCCAACACGACTCATCTCAACCATTTTATTTGCATGTGCCTGGGTTGACACTTGTCACCCATGCAACTGCATGCATTCCTTCAGCATGCGTTCCTTCCATTTGGAAGTTGCTTGTCTTTTCAAAAAGAACTTAGGATAAAACATAATATTCACATGTCTTTTGGAATAATATTAAAATATTATTCCCCAAGGACTTAAGCCCCTAGGCTCAACACTTAGCCCCCTTTTCCCACCTTCCAGCCCTTAATCCCTTGCCCACTCTGTGGAAGCTTAGTCCCCCATCACTCATTCATCGTGGTCAGTCTGCACGCGACATTTTTATATTTTTATTAATAATGTGCATAGATACATGTACAAAATCAGGCTCTTGGCCTTCAACACTTAGGCTCTCTAGCCTAATAATCACATAAGCCCACCAACTTATATAAACTTGGCTCACCAGCCTATAAGACATTTTTACAACTCATTTCGTAAACAATATTTACAACTGGGCTCGGCCTTGGGGACATTACATGGATGGCCGAAAATAACATCATAGACATCCATCAATGCAACATCACATAATACCTCATCCTTGAATGGATGGATGTCGTATGACAATTGACACTACTGGCTGACACAAATATCTTTTCCTTAGTGAATCCACCCAATGTTGTATGGCTACAGGTGTGGTGTTGTCAACAATTCCAACTTTTTGACAACCTCTGCTGAGATGAGGTTCTTCTGGCTTCCTCTATTAACAATGAAATGCAATGGCGTCCCCTTCACCCACATCTGTGAATGAAAGAGGTGGTCCCTCTCTTAAGGATCTGTTGGTTCTTCTGGTTGCATTGTTTCAGTTGCAAAAGTAGCAGTGGGGTCTGCGTCAATGATCTATCTTCTACCATTATTTTCTGAATCAAATTTTGAATATGGGTTCGACTCTTTTTCTTTGATCTTGACCACCAATGACTATTTTAAGCGACATTCATAAGTTTTGTGCCATGGGATTTTGTAGAAATCACACCACTTTCCAATGTCCTTCTTCATCTTGTTTTGACCCTTACTTCATGTGGCTCAGACTGGTTTTCAGGAGGTTATTTGTTAGGGTTGTCTTTATCAGACTTTGGCTGTTTTAGATTTATAGACCCGAACTCCTATTTGTTCTGGTGCCTAAATTTCTGGTCGATTTTGACAACATATCGATAGGAAAATCCCAGTGATGAGATGTCTAGGAAATCCATTTTGTTTTATATGTACCTATGCAGAGCCCCATGGCATTTCAGAACCAGATGTCGCTCAGTGTGCAAGGTATGGAAAGTATTTGTGAACTCTGAAACTGTGTTGGCATAGGGGCAGACCCATGGTTTGACGCTCAATAGCGCACCAACAAAACCCTAACTATCGACCCTTTTGGCAACACCTGCGAAGCAGATGAAGTCTCACTTGAGGTAGAGGCAGGGGTGGTTGCAGGACTCCAGTGTCTACAACCTTATCTGGGACACATATATGTGATTTTAATATTTAACAGAGCACTCAACAGTTAACATTCATCAATATCTAGTTCTTAGTTATAGTGCAGTTAAACCCTAATTACAGAGAGTCGTAGTCTTCAACCAGATCTAGAATCTAACAACACTTAGCATGACAGATCAGATCTTAACAAATCCAGGCAATGAGCATATGTATATAATTCAGATATAGCATCCATATACATCATTAAGCAYAAAGCATGAACATATCTATCTATCTATAGAAAATCACTAAGCACATTAACATATAAACACATCAACACATTGCACAAAGTAGAGAAACACAACATATATGTGGTTCACCCCCACCCTGGGGATACATCCACCAAATATTTGTCTTCTTTATTGGCTTCTTCAATAGGTTACATGCATAAAGCCTCAAAATCCCTACTCCGCAGAGGACAAGATATCCGCGCAGCTCGCTAGATCCTCCTTCCTTGAGTAGATTTAAGCACATAGTCTTCTACAATATCTTACAATGAATTTCACTTAGCTCTGCAAGTTTCACATAGTATGCACCAAATCACTTACAATATGGATCACACAGATCCAACTCTAGCACTTATCCATTCCTTACAACTTCTCCTCATTACATCGCCTAGTATTCTCTATATATTACAAAATAGGCCTAAGCATGGGTAAACCCATGGGCCGACATTCCCATACCCTTTGCATGATCCCAAAAACCCAAAAATCCCTAAAAAGGGTTCGAGATCTCGCGATCACCTCTTCGTCTTGCGCTCCATCTTCGATAGGTTGTCGAAGTCCCAAAATAGGTCAAACTTGACCAAGGATCTCCTAAAACTTGGTCAAGGGCCAGCAGGCCCCCAACACTCACCTATGAATCATCCCGAGTCACTCTGATATGACTAGTTCTGCTTCAAAGGCATCGATTTTGGCTCAAGTTGCTTCAACTTGTTACTGTGCTACAACCTCTTGTTCTGCGAATTCTTGTATGATTGCTTCGTTGACAGGTCCCTCTAGGTGTTGTTCAGTTGTAGTGACGACTTGCTCCAGTTCTGCTCCTCAGCTTTCTATCTCTGTGAACAGTTGGTAAGCCTCATCTTGTACGGGTTGGAGCCTCTGGGTCACTTCCATGAATTTTCTCTGAATAGTGTGATCTTGCTGCTGGGAAATGTGCTTCTCTTGGGATCGCTTCATTCTTTCCATAGCTGACAGGTGCTTCAATTTCGCCTATATTTTCTTTTCTTGATACTTTTCTTCCTTGAGCTACGAATCCAGTGCCTTTAGTTCTGGATTCTCCATGAGTTTCTCATACATCTGGGCACTGCGATCACTCAGTTTATTGCATTCTATGGCAAAAGCCTTTATTCTCTCAACTACGCTCTGAGCAGTTGCTTCTCTTTGGTCCCTTACATCCTGCAGGGTGTCAGATACAATGTGGAGCTCTAAATTTTATATTCGTTGTTGTAGCTGCTGGATGGCTTCTTCGAGCTGCTCTACTTGATGCTCAACCCAGTCTTTTGCCTGTGGATCTAAGCCTGTCACAGAGTGAAGTTCTCTGTTGATTGCTTATTTTGCCTCGAGTTTTCCTATGAGCAACTGTTCCTTTTCTTTTTTCATTTGCGCTTTCTCCTCGTCAAACTTTGTCTGGAGAGAAATATTCTCCTGCTCTGCAATTCTGTGCTATTCTAAGATTATGCCTTGCACTTGCTTCAAGGCCCAGGTGGCTTGTTCTGCTTCTTCTTGTGCACGACGAAGATGAGCTTCAACCGCATCAACTACTCGACGGAGTTGGGCCAACTCATCCCCCAACTCTAGTTCTCTTGATTGCAGGGGCGTAGTGGAGAATGAGCGACTGGACTGAAGATCCTGCTGTACTCCTCAAAGATCGACCTCAATTCTATTATACATTTTCTCCTACTTAGATTCTTTCTTCTCTGCGATTTCTAGCAAGGCATCATTTCTGTCCATTATGGTGTATTCCCAACGGTCTGGTGGCGAGATTTCTAACCATAAATGCCTTTCTTCCCGTTCGAGGTGTTGTTCTAATGATTATACTGTTCCCAACGACTATATTTCTTTGCCATGGTGAAGTTCCATGTGACGTTGGTCTGATATCCCGACGAAGTTCCAATTTTTCACATTTTCCTTCTGCAAAGTTCCTTCTGGATCCTTCTATAAATTCTCAATCTTAGCTCTCTTCTTACTTAGCTTTCTATCCTTTTTCCCAGTGAGTTTTGTCTCGGTATTCCTTTTTCCATTCTGATTCTTATCTCCTCTTGGTAGAGTAACTTCATGCTGTTGATATTTTTTCCTAGAAATTAGGGGCAATACTTCATCTGTATCTGGAATAGGTACTGCAATCCTCTAGGAGTCCTCTGGTATTCTTGTAACTTCGACATCCAATTCTCTGGTTTCAAATGGCTTCGATCTATTCTCCCATTATTTAATCAAGTGCACAATCTTCCTAGTCATGAAATCTTTTAACTCTTGCTTCTTCTGCTCTGATACTTCTTTTTCTTTCCTTCTTGCCTGGTCTCTTTCAATCCAAGGTTTTCCAAGCAACATAGGAAATGGAGCGTTGTCCTCAATAAATTTAACAACTTCAAATTCTTCCTCTGTCGAAGTTCCATTGGCACTTGTAGATATCTGGGTAATATTTCCACATAGGTTTATCATCTTTCTTCTGAATAGTCCTATTCCTCCCAATGAAGGAATCATAACATGCTCCCCTAAATTTTCCCAAGTTCATTCTGTCATAATATTCACCCATGTTTCTTCATCCATAACACAGTCAATGTTGAAGTCTCCTATTCTTTCTCCTATGCATTCTTTTTCTTTGAACATCTCTGATAAGATGACATGTCAGTGTTCATTCAGGGTTTCTTTCATTTGTAGAAACACTTTCTATGATTCTTTCTAGAGTTCTACCATAATCTCAATTGCTTGACCTTTCTCGTGGTATTCTTGTCTCATATTCATCCTTTTCATCTTGGCTATCATTCTAGGGAAATTCAATACTTCATGGTCCATATATTTGCAACAGAGGCAACTAGGTCTTCTACCAGGGCATTCCTTAGCTAGATGGAATGATCTTCTGCAACTGTAACAAAGGGTTAATCCTCTCTTTGTCTTAAATGATACCCAACCTTTCCTGAACTGTGCACTAGGATCATGGTGGCTAACCTGCAAAAAATTCTTTCTAGGATCCTGCACCCATTTGTTAGTCCAAACATTCTCTCTATGCATAGGTATAACATATATTTCGCTATTCTTATTAGATCTACTCATATCAAATCTTCTTTCATCTATCAGTGCCCTAGTTTTCAAGCTAGGAAAAATATTATCAAACATTCCTAGATCCATACTTTAGAAGCAAAAATTTCCACTTATCTTACTTCTACAGAGCACAAATCTTTCAAATCTAAAACATTTCACTATTCTTACCTTTATAATAACATAGAGCTTGCAAATATTACCTTTTTTAATAAAACATTCTCACTTTTACCTTTCTTAGAGCACAAAGCTTCCAAATCTTACGTCTTTTCTTCAGATCAGACATCTTTCCTTTAGCACAGAGCTTCAAAAACTAAGTAGAGTACTGTGCACTAGAGCGATAGATCTACGCACAAATATTTCACAATTTCAGGTCAGATCTTTGCACAAAGCTTCTTCTTCCTCAGTTTCCAGCAATCGCAGTTTCAGGTCTCAGCAATGGAACCATTTATTGGCACAGGGGAAGACCCAGGGTTCAATGCTCAATAGCGCACCAACAAAACCCTAACTATCGACCCTTTTGAAAACACCTGCGAAGAAAATGAAGTCTCACTCAAGGTAGAGGCAGGGGTAGTTGCAGGACCCCAGTGTCTGAAACCTTAGCTGGGACACAGATTTGTGATTTTAATACTTAACAGAGCACTCAATAGTTAACATTGATCAATATCCAATTCTTAATTACAGCGTAGTTAAACCCTAATTATAGAGAATCATAGTATACAACCAGATCTAACATCTAACAACACTTAGCATGACAGATCAGATCCTAACAAATTTAGGCATTGAGCATATGTATATAAGTCATATCTAGCATCCATATACATCATTAAGAACAAAGCATCAACATATCTATCTATCTATAGCAAAGCACTAAGAACATTAACATATAAACACATCAACACATTGCACAAAGCAGAGCAACACATCATATACCTGGTTCACCCCCACCTTGGGGCTACCTCCACCAATGCTTTGTCTTCTTTATTGTCTTCTTTAATAGGTTACATGCACAGAGCCTCAAAACCCCTTCTCTGTAGAGGATAAGAGATCCGCGCAGCTCGCTAGATCCTCCTTCCCCGAGTATATCTAAGCACACATTGTTCTACAGTTTCTTACAATGCCTTGCACTTAGCTCTGCAAGTTTCACAGAGTATGCACCAAAGCACTTACAATCTTGATCACACAAATACAACTCTAGAGCTTAGCCATTCCTTATGACTTCTCCTCATTACATCACCTAGTCTTCTATATATATTAAAAAATATGCCTAAGCATGGGTAAACCCATGGGCTGACATTCCCATACCCATTACATGATACCAAAAACCCAAAAATCCCTAAAAAGGGGCCGATATCCCGCGATCTCCTCTTTGTCTTGCGCTTCGTCTTCGAAAGGTTGTCGAAGTCCCAAAATAGGTCAAACTTGACCAAGGATCTCCCAAAACTTGTTCAAGGGCCAACACACTGTTTGGCCCCTCTCTTGCCGAAGTGTGGTCCAACTCATGTATGGGTCCTCATAGTTACCAATAAGTTAAAATTGTTCATTGAATGCACCCACAAAAAAATCCCAAGTGGGATCGACACCATATATTCCATACTCCTTTGTGGAACTTTGTTCCTAGTAAGTTTCCCACCAATGTTTGACATGGGGGAGAGCCTTAAGGAGTGCGAAGGTGATCTTTTCCCTGTCAGATAAATTGTGAATAGAGAAATAACCTTCTAGCAGATTTAACCATTTTTCTAAGGAATCTACATCTATCTGTCCTTCAAATATGGGAATATCAAAATAAAATTATATGTTGAAAGGCGAGGTTCCTCCAAAGTGGCCACTTTATGAAGACACACCTGTTGTTATCGACATGCATTGAAGGATGTGGGAAACATTCTCCATCATTTTGTCCCTCTGTCGCGTGAGAGCTTGCTCAAGACATAGATTAATAGAATATTCCACTCCATCATTTTTATTTTCTTCCTACATGGAGGTTTTCTTGCCTGTGCGAGAGCGATTGTCCTCAAGAGAGACAAGCTTGAGACCCAACTTCCCATACTCACACCTCATCAGGGACATGCACTAAAAAAATGATCAAGAGCATCCTGCTCTGATACCACTGATCTGGATTTATGAGCGGAACGAAATGAAGCCACAGATTTATAATATTAACACAGATACATAGTGAACAATAACATAGATACAATAAAACTTGACTTCTATTAAATAATATATATGCTAAAAACTATAAAATGTAGACTGAAAACAAGCTTGATAGAATGGTGGAAACTTATCTTTGAGAAGAGATGTGATGGCTATGCTCATTTAGAAGAATATTGTTGTTACAATGAGGCTCCAAAGGCCATTTTAACATAAATAAAATCCAAATCCCTAACCCTTGAAGATGAAAACCAACAATTTTGTGGACCTCATTTTGGGTAGTTTGGTGTATCAACTTGATGGGGGCGTAACTTTTGCATACGATCTTCGTTTGGGGCACACAATAACTCGTTGGAAAGGTATCAACGAGGATATTCATTTTGGGGCTCAATTAGAGCCATTGGATATTATTGAGGTTCCCTATTGTGAAAAGACATCGTTTAGGCCCTCAAAATGGCCCTAGAAGTTTGGGACTGCTAAACATAGTAAATTGCCAACAAACTGTTTTGGGCCAGTTGGAATAGGTGAGTGGCCATCGATATCCACCTGGATCATAAAATCATCTTGTTTCTAGTTTTTCTTTAGGGGTTTTTCTAGGGTTTTTTACCTGAAAATATCTTTGTGCATGTGTTTGATTTCTTGTTTTACTTATGTTGAAATTTTTTAGTTAAGGATCTCAATGTGCTTTCATTTAGTAGATCTTCATTTTATTTCAGCAAGGATTTACTAGGAATTAATTTCCATGACTGTGGTTGAAGGAAATTTAACATGGTATCCGAGATCACACTCTGAAGGAGATTAGACATGGGTTTTGTCATAGGTTTTACAATAGATCTAAATTCTAGCAATTTGTACTCAATAAAATTATGATTTGGAGATGGCCATAACTGGTTTGAGGTTTGAGGATAGGTTGGAGGGTGCATCTAACTTCATTCCTTGGAATACGAGGGTTACATTGATTCTCATGGAAAATGGGTTGTGGGAGTTTGCAAATTCCAGAGTGACCCCATTGATGGATCCAAAATAAATGGAAGTCCATAATCAAAAGGATGTGAAATCCAGGAGGATAATATTATATGTAGTGAAGGATCACTTGATTCCTCACCTATTTGAGAAGAAGTCAATCAAGGAAAATTTTGAAGCTATGAAAAGTATTTTTTAGAGCGGTAATGAAAATATAAAAATGGCATTGAGGGAAAAGTTTAGAAACACCAAGATGACCCAATTAGATACAATGACCAACTATCTCACCAAAATCACTTAGGTTCATGATTAGTTGGTAGCAGTTGGGGAGGTCATGACAGATGAAAAGATGGTGAGGATTTCCTTGAATGGTTTCACTAAGCCATGTGACCCATTCATAAAGGGAATCATTGTATGGGAGACACTTCCCAAGTTTGATAGGCTATGAGATGCTTTCATCCATGAGGATATTCAAGAGGAATATCTAGCTAGACAACATAAGGGTGATGATGAGAATATATCTCTTGATAGTCAAGCAAGGAAGAGAAAGGGCAATATAGGTGGAGAGTCAAATTCATAGGCTGGAAAGAAGAGGGATCAAAGAAAAGTGAAATGTTTTGCATGCCACAAGAGTGGTCACTATGATTCACAGTTTCCTGGATGGAAGAAATGGAAGGGTAAGTATCAACAGGTAGAAACATCTACAAAAACTCAAGTCAAGGAGTTTGCTGAGAGGTTTGAGAAGGATTTCTTTTTAGTATATTGTATTTCTGGCACAATTTCCAATAGTGTTTAGTTCATGGATAGTGGGGATTCTTGTCACATGACATGGACACATGAGTTGTTCACAAATTTGTCAGAGAAAGACTTGGATATGCATGTGGAGATTGTAACCAATACCAAGTGTGGTGTAGAGGGAGTTGGGACAATCAGGTTTTAGTTGGAGTCAGGAGGTTCTTTAGAGGTGGAAGATGTGTTGTATGTTCCAGATCTCAAAATGAATTTGCTCTCAGTTTTGAAAATGGAGGACAAGGAATACACCATCACTTTCAAGGATGGACAAGTTATTATTCAGCCGAAAGGATATATACTTGTCTCAACACGAGTTCTTGGTAATAGAGAGGGAAACCTATATAGGATGAAGGCCCAACCAACACGTGCTCTGGTGCATGAACATGATAACTTCTGTGAGATTTGGTAGTGAAATATGGGTCACTTGCATCATAACGAGATACTTGCACTAAGGGATATTGTCACTGGTCTTTCAGAGTTCAATGTAGAATACTAGGGAGAATGCAAGGGGTGTGCTCTTGGAAATAATTCCAAGGATAATTTTTCGATTAGTGAGAGCAGATCCAAGGGGATATTGGATTTAGTACATATAGATGTATGTGGTCCTATGTCAGTAGATTCAGTGAATAGGTCCAATTAATTTGCAAACTTCATTGATTATTTCTCTAGGAGGACATGGATTTTCTTCATGAAGACTAAGAGTGATGTCTTCAATTGGTTTTGGGAGTTTAAGGTTCTCATGGAGAATCATATAGGCAAGAAGATCATATTTTTGAGGTCAGATAATGGGGGTGAGTACACCTAAAAATACTTCAGTGATTTCTGAAGGGATGCATGGATAAAGAGGGAGCCAACAATACCTTACAACCCACAACAAAATGGGGCTGCATAAAGGAGGAATCAGTCCATTGTTGGAGCTTTCAAGGTGATGATTTATGACTAGGATCTTCCCGTATTTATTTGGGAAGAGACATGCAATATGATAGTGTATGTACAAAACAAGAGTCCTCATAAGGTCTTGTAGGACAATACTCAAGAAGAGTCGTTCTTTGGGGTGAAGCCAAATATTGGATTTTTTTTTCATTTTTGGTTGTCCAGTGTATATGTATATACCAACAGAGAAGGGGAAAACATTGGGGCCCTCAAGGGAGAAGGGATTATTTATTGGATATAGTGAGACCTCAAAGACATATAGGTTCTAGATTCAAGTGTAGAGGAATATCGTGGTGAGCTGAAATGTCACATTTAAAGAATTGGCATCTGGAAGTCTCTTGATTTACCAATAGTGGAATAGGACGTAGAGAAAGTGGCTCCAAAGGCAGAACTGAGTTCACAGACTTCCAATGTAGGGAGTCACCATTCAGGTAAGGAGGAGGAGTTATCCCATTCCATCTCTATCAAGAGACCCAAATGTTTTGAGAATACATTTCAAGATTCTTAGAAGCATGTTGCTGATCCTAAGAGCACATTCAGAAAGAGTAGACCTCCAAGTAAGTTTCCAAAATTCATGGCATTGAGGTGTAATGTCATTGAAGATGAAATTGACCATAAATTGTATTAGGATTCTATGGTGCAAGATGATGTGAATGATATTGTGCAAAGATTAGAGGGACAACCAGTTCTAGGTGGCTCTTCCAAAAGTACATTCCTCACTTAGAGGGATTGTTGGTGTTTTGTAGCTCAAATAGGTACTTCCACATTGGTTTGTGTATAACATGTGGAAGTCATCATTAATACCTATCAGAACTTTGGAAATTCACTTTAATAATTTAATTTTTAAAGTGAATGTCATTTTAGAATTAATTGAAATTAATTAAATAAAATGCCTAAGTTTTTGGCATTAGTGATTTAAGTTAATTAAATGAATCTTAGCCATCGATCTCAAGTGAGGGAGCTTTAATCTCATCCATTTATCACTTTGGAGATTAGGGTTAGTGATAATATAAATATTATAAAAGGAAGCAGCCAAGGGAGAGGAGAAGATAGACATTATGTAAGGAGTCAATGACTCATTTGAGTGGAGAAGGACTTTTACTCTATAGATTCAATGAGAGAGAAAATTTCCACAACTATGAAATTTGCACCAAGTCATGCCAATCAATGTAGAGGTTGAGATATTCTCTGGAGGGGTCTTACATCCCATAAAAGTAGCTGGACATGTTGTACAACATGCAACAGGAATTCGCAAGGGTTGTACATCTGTAAGGTAGTAACTGTACATTATGTACAAACTGTGGAAAGGGTTGTATAGGCTGTCATACAACCAAGTGGGCAGTAGGCAAGGACAAAAAAGGGGAAGAGGGTTTCTTCGGGTAAAATTAGCCCAGGTTTTGCTGTTGTTTGTATTTTCTCAATGGGCCATTATCCTGATAAGGGAGCCCTAATTTTTATAATAAAATCATCTCGATGTTGTTTTTCCCTTAGGGGGTTTTACCCAAAAATATTAGTGTGCATGTGTTTGTTTTCCTTGTTTACTTCCACATAAATTTTCTGGTTAAGAATCTTAGTGTGATTTTATTCAGTAGGTCTACAATTTATTTCAACAAGAATTTACTAGGAATTATTTTTCGTGACTTGGATTTAAGGAAATTTAAAATGAAACCATAATAAAAAACTATTGGAAGAGGTTAAGATATTAAAAAAAGAAAAAAAATAATTATCAAAATCAAGAAGAAACGATGATCTTGGATGAAGAATCTACAAAAAAGACTCGAATAGAAAATTTTCAAGAAGGTTGAAGAATCCATAAAATCAGAAATGCAATCTAGAATTGAAGAAGGACATCAAAATTTGATAAATGGGGTGACATTGTAGCGTCAAGAGGAGAAACAAGACAAGATTCAAGAAGGTCACCAGAAGATACTTGAAGAAGTTTAACTTCATCTAGAATATGTACATGCCAAATATGATGGTATTATCTCCAAGGATAGAGTAATCAAAGACAAAACAAAGAGGATATAGGATGTCATTGTATCTGAAAAGAATATATATGAAATACATGTGCAAAGTGAAGGAAAACCATAAAATGTGAAACCATATCGACACCCTCATTACCAACATCGAAATCAAGACAAGAAGATCGAAATCAACATGATCAAGGAAGAAGATGGAATAGTTATAAATATTCATGCAACAAGGCATAAAAAACCCACTCTTCAACAAGCTATTATCAAAGTCCAACAACCACTACAAATTGGAAAAGTTACAACAAAAATACATGGAATCAAAGGAAAGAATTTATGCAATGACTAGGCACCAAAGACTAAGACCAAAAATGATTGATTTTGGATGGATGGATCATCATCAATGGAATCAATAAATAAGGAACACAAGAAAGTCGTATTTCTTGGCTTCATCACATGTGAAGCTTTTAATTGCAAAACTTTGAGGACAAACATATTTGAAGGAGGGTACTATGTTATGACCCAAGGGGGGCATATATGGGGTTAAATGTATATGATATGAACCCAAAGGGGGACATATATGGGGATACATGTACATATAATGTGTAAATATATATGTAATAGGGTTGGCCTAATAATAAAGGGGCCTTATATGTAGTGTGTGAATAGGTGTATATCGATATCATGCATTCATTAGTGAGGAGATTTGAATTGTGATGTATGAATGAATTTGGATATTTGGAGGAGTTTCTCCTATTATTTAATGTGTTATTGTGTAACTCATCTCTCTTATCTATATTGGAGTTGTGATCCATGCTCCCAATGTCATACATGGTGTGTACTTCTGGTTTATTCTGATATCTTAAGTATTTGGTACATAACACTGAGATGTTCATTTAGGATTTGAATATATTAATGCAGATTTTGTATCTTTTCAAGATAGAAGATATTGTTATGGGTATCTGGGTTCATGAGTAAAATAAAAGTGGTCATAACATATATTAAATCAATATTAATCATTTTTTTAACATAGGATGTAAACTAGACTACGTCATTGCACACTACCAAGGACCAAGATTGATCTTGTGTCTTTGGAAAATACTTCAACAATGATCTGGCCCTATTTGTTATGAATGATGACTTTTGATAGATAATGTATTTTCGACTCTACTGGATAATGCATTAACTTATGGATGAGAACAATCATACAACATTATTTCCATTGTAACAAACAATGTACATATTACAAAAAGAGATACTATTGTGTACAACAAGTATAGGAAAACATTAATTCATTCATAGAGAGTTGGCTAAGCAATGTTGCTAACAATATGTTCAACATGGAATGTATTATCTGCTATCTTCCTTTAAGGAGGATGAATGGAAACATTTTGAAGGTTGTTTCCACACTCTTGAATGTGATGATTAGACTGCATATATATACAAGGTGTCTACACTTTAGAAAAGTTACCTAATTATACTATGAGACTGAATTAGTGGGGGGAAGAGTAAGAGTTGAGTTAGAATTGAAAAAAAACTCAAATATTTGACTATGAAAAATAATTTAATTAAAAAAAAAATATTAAATTTAAGGAAAAATATATTTTCACTTATATGAAAGTAATGACAACTCATTTGAAAGTATGCTCCATACTACAAAACACCATAGATAACTCATTTGAAATTATGCTCCATACTACAAAACACCATGATAACTCATTTCAAAGTATGAGTGTTTGGAATGTCATGTGCATAAAAGGATTTTACTTCAAAATAAATCATAAACTTTCTAGGATCTGGCAGAACTAAATCATCCACAAAAGGACTTTATGAGATAAAGAAAACAAGAACAAGCCATATTTTGGAAAAACAAATTGATTTTCAAGATGACACTATAGTGGGAGGCATGGAGGTAAAATAACCCTACAAGTAATTTCTAGAGAGGAAAAACACTTTCAATTATTATTACTATTATTAATGTGTAGACCCACTTGCGAGAAAACCCATAAAGGCAAGGTCATGAAATATAAATTTCACAAAAACAAACACTCGCACATGACCTCCTAGGGCTATCCTTACACTCAACAACCGCTTATAATTTATTACTTTGACTAACAAGATCTTTAGATCAAATTTCATGCCAAGCCTAACTAAAACCTATACAATTATCAAGACCTAGCTAGAACCGTGGGGTTTACGGATTGATAGGGCATATTTGCTTGCAGAGGAATTCCCACCAGATTGGGTTGAGTCCACAAAGGATTCACAACTCATGAAAATGATTTTCTAGGATACATACCAGTGGTAATAGGGATAAAAGGACTTGCAGGAGTGGTTTTCCATTTGTGAAATCACAATACTTGGGTGGACAAGCAGGACAACCACCTTACATAGGTGGAAAACACGGGCAACCACCATATATTGGAGGATCATCTAGTTTTGTCACCTTGCCACAACCTGGATATGGTCCTACTGGTGTTCCCACGCAATATGGATATTACCAGTATAAAAAAACTAACCAACACATACCGTTCTTGGCTACGTTAGATATGCTAGATCTGTCGCATTTAACAATCGATCCCATCCTTCATGCCCCATTTTGGCCCACCATCCCTGCGAAATTACCATCCGACATTCTGAAATTTGACGAAAAAATTGGGGAGGATCCTAACAATCATGTTATGAATTTCCACTTATGGTGTTCTTCCAACTCTTTGATGGATGATTCCATTTGTCTTAGACTTTTTCAAAGAACAATTACAGGTGCGACAACAAAATGGTACATTCAATTGCTGCGTAACTCTTTTGTCGACTTTAACTCTCTTGCCATGGATTTCTTGACACATTTTTAGTTGCCTATATGGTACGAGACTAGTATAAAACTTTTGACCTCTCTTCGAAAATCCTCTTCTACCCACATATTTGATCATATTCATGAGTGGAGACGATGGAGATGGTTGATTAAATCTCCAATTTTGGACCAACTTTGGATCATATTGGTTTACAAAGTCACTCTTGCCTCCCATCACCTGTGATGTTGATATGGGAAACGTAGTTACTAAGGAGAAAGCTATCAATCCTGTGCAATATTTGGACTTGGTTTTTTCCCAGTATGGCACACTTTATGATATGATCACTAATGCTCCTCATCTTTCAAATGATCCATCAGGACCTACTCTATAATCTAATTCCATTCCAAACACAACAACTACTTCCTCTCCTGCTCAAATCTACGAGGTGAATACGGTCCAATCCACTTCATCTCAACAACTAGGAGGTAGAAATAAACACAAGGGAAAATCCCAGAAATCTTCTAATGAGCAGGATAATCCTAAGTCTGCTGATACTCAACTGACAATCAATCCTAAATATCCTTGTATGATTTATGGAGAAGACCACTACATGAAATACTGCCCTCATCATGTGGATATCACAATATATCTAAAAGGTACCTCCCAACCAGTTCAACAATAAATTTTGGTTGTACAAAGCCCTATCCCTCCGCAAGGAGATGACTCAGGTCATTCCCACCATGGGGATGCTTCCACAAGCAACTCTGAGGTGTACATGTTTAAGACGGTTAATGTCACAACTCATGCAAATACCTATGAAACTCCTCCATGTGATCATACTAAAGGGAAGACTGTCGACCAACCTTCTAACTCTAATCCTCTTCCATCTTCCAATCCTCTACAGATTGAGAAGCTGATTTTTGATGCAGTGTTGCACCTGCCCAAGAGTGTAATTCAAAAAATGACATTTAATCCAAATTCCCGCATTGCCCAAAAATACAAAATTGTTGAATATTTGGTGCTATCACCTTGTGCTATGTGAACCCTCGAAGTTCTACAAAACTGTCCAAGTCAATGTAGAACCCTGTTGTCAACCATTCGAGACATGGATCCTGAGGAGTCGAACCTGATTACGTTTAATTTGTATTATTTTAAGGAGAGAGTCTCCCATCACTTAGTATTCCAAATTCAAGTTTTGGTTAGTGGCCACACCATCCATTGTATGGTTTTGGATGAGGGAGCCTCCACTTGTGTCATGTCTTTGCCTTGTTGGAGAGCCCTTGGTTCTCCTACACTTACCCTGTCCCCTACCACCTTGAAAGCGCTTGATGGACATGGTTTAAAACCTCACGAACTCTTGAAATATTTTGCTATGACTTTGAAGGGTAAAGTTGTTTCGGTTGATATTGAAGTCATCGACATGCCCCTATATTATAATTTTTTACTTGGTCATAGTTGGTTCTATGCAATCACTGTTGTCACATATTTTTTGTTTCGTATCTTATGATTTCCACATCAAGGAAATATTATCATTGTTGACCAAATCGAGTATACAACTCTAGAACTCAACAATGTCACAACAAATCATGTCCCTTTTCTAGGAAAAAATAATTTTGAGAGTGTAGGTGTAGGTATTTTCAAGGATTCCTCACTCATGGGGGTTTTCCCTTTTCCTTCTCCTTCCACCGCACTAGTTTCCACCTTAAATATGATTTCAACTTAGGTATGAAAATCCTTAGCTTCATCTCATTCTTTGGTAGTTCTTGGCCTTGACGAGGGTAGTTCATTGTCTCTGTCAAGATCGTTAAAAAATGAAATAGACCCCCCCTCTATTACAATTTATTCTCAGTCTGGCTCAAGTACTTTAACCTTCTTTTCCTTCACCTAGTGAAAAATTTTCCATTAGTTACCAGAAACCTAAATGAGGAAAGAAGAAGAGTCGTTGGAGGAAACAATGCTTAGGGGGAAGATCTCCAGCCTCTGGACATCATGATGGAGCAAAAATGCCAACTTCTGCCAAAGAAGCTGGGGGAAAACCACCTCTAAGGAGACACACTGCTAGGCGTCATCGTTGTTCGAAGGTCATTCCCATTGTAACGTAGTAGTATTTTTATAGAATGAACTGAGTCTTTTTTCGTTCTTGTGCTCGTAAATACATGAGAATAAGTTACCGAGTTTAGTCTTTTTTCTTTCTCATGCTCATAAATACAGGAGAATCTAACCAAGTATACATTTATCACTTTTTCATACTCGTAAAGGTTATATGAAAAAGGAACCTCCTAGATTCTTCTTTAAGCTCTTTTCAGACTCTCTAAACATGAAAAGATTGTCAAGTGATCTTGCTTCCTTTCACACTCGTTAAAAGGTTTGAAAGGGCATCTTTTGAGTGATAGTTTATCTTTTTTTCAGCCTCGTGAGACTAATTACAAAAGGGAACACTCTAATCAATCATGATTAGAAGAGTTCTCCCCTGTATTGTTTTATACTTTTTTCATACTAAAATCAAGAAAAAGTACAACCCTAGAGTCTCCTTTAAGTTCTTTTAAGAGTCTCTAAACATGAAAACCACTGAGTTTTCCTTATATGGACTCACTAAACTACACATTGAAGGACCCATATGGGAATGAACCCTTACTTATTCTAGTTTGTGAAATAAAGGAGCATGAACTTACCGAATGTGAGTTATATCAAGCATGTGTTACCCTCCTCAAGCTCGTTAAATGAAAAAGAGGTACTCATCTATATGGGTTAGGGAAAAATTTAAGGAAGTGGGTCAAGTTTTTGATAATCTTTATGGAAGCTTTTGTCACCCTTGAACATGACACTTGTTTGTGTCTTGTCTTACAGTTGGGTAATTCACTTGTCTCTGAGTCATACCAATTCCATGTGTCACCATACTTTTTCGTGCAGTCGAAGAGTGCTCTTATTTTCGTCACATTACATGTAGAAATTTCGATACAAATTAATGTATTCCCACGATTCTCCTGATCTAACAATTTCTGCCACTTGTTAAATACAAAATCACTTCTASTATTATTATTGCRGAAGAAATTAAACCACGATCACAACCACAATGCACAAAGTGAAATATCAATAACACACAACACAGAAGTTTTATCGGGAAAGCGTAAAGCTAAAAACCCCACTATCATATATTATGTATATCATGAATCATGAAACAATCTCATACAAAACTCTAATCCAAGAGCTCTCAATACAATACAATTGTCTCACTCTATCATACACAAATTAGCAAATACATGCGCCAATTCCTGTGTCCAAACAACCTGCCTCCTCTGCACAAACCCTGCAATCCAAATTCTCACAATGAATCAAATGAATACAATTTCCTCGTTTGCACATGCTCATAAGCATATCCACTGCATGTGTGAACAAATCACAACTAATAGCCAACTGTCCCTTTCACCTATTATCTCAACTGGATCTCCATTGGAACTAACATGCATGTAGTTAACCGTGGTGAATCTTCAGTTGCATGTGAGTTCACTGATTAACTGAACTCTCACTAGTGCATGTTTAGTTACAACTAGTACAANTGATATTAACTCACTTAACTACACTTATAATTCTGTTACAATTCCAAATCACTGAGTTATGAATGAGATAATAGATTAATATTTATTGTCTAATTTAATCAAGGGAAAAGTAAATTAGACACATGTTTCTTGTTGACTTTTCAACATTACATTCTTAGTACTCGTCAAGTCAATGCTACCAAGTCAGTTGTCATGCCTCATCATGTTCAAGGGAAGCTTTACTTCAAACCATCCATCTGCAGTATTGCCAGTTTCCATTTCCTATGTTAGTCCATACTCATTCAATTCACCATCTTACATCACTTTCCTATTTCAGTTTTGTGTCGATGATGGGGGATACATAAAGGCCCTCCTTAAACGAGTCTTTTCCTGTCGACTTCAACACATCATTCAGGAATTAGACTTGGAAACCAGTTAGTAGCTTGGGACCTACATGCGCCAATGAAAGGCATCCTCGCTTCCGACAGTGGGTTTACATCATTGACCTCTGATCGAATGATTTAATGAATGTTTGACCTCAGCTCATTTATTCAAATTCGTTGGAATGTACTAGGGTACCTTGGGAGTCATTGACATCATTGGTGATTTCCCTCACACTTTTTAATGATATACATCAATGACTGGTAATAAAGTGGTTTCTACCATGTTCGACATCAAAACATCTATTCGCATGGCTAGATTCATACCACATCAATATTGGGACGAAGACCTTGGGATGAGCATTCACTTTGTTATCTGATTTTCCCAGGCTGCGAAGGAGATCATTTGAGCATGCTGATATATATATACTATCACATATATCCACATTGTATTGGTCCGTGGCTATTTTTTATCATCTTGTAGCTCCACTATGTATTTTTCATGGTTACGATCAGTTCATGTCATGGAGGTATGGATCCACATTCTATCTTTAGTGACCATATCCTTAGTCAATATTTTTCATGGATCCACAGTGTATTGGTTGAGAGCCATGCTTTCGGTCATCTCGTATTACGAGCATAGGTATGCCTACCTCGGAAATGGAACATATATTAATAATTTTTTATGGTTGTTTTCAACTTATTCCTGGTTCTCAAACTCCACTCCCTTCCATTGAAGAATTGTAAAGTGTTTCGGCCATCATTTTCTCTTCCGACCTCACACTTTAGGGGGGAATCTGTTACACACCAAAATGACACACTTTATTACCTCACCCTAAGTGTTGCAAGTGTCATGAAAGTGTCACATACAATGACGCCATGAAAGAACATTTGTCACAATCCCTAGTCAATGTGGAGGATAAATATATTATATGAAGGTCAAAATACTATGTGCACATGAATTATTTGGTTTCCTACTTTTAATAAGAGGTTGAGAATCTCATGGATGGTTGAAATATTTCCTCCTTAAAATCCTTGAGAGATATTTTCTCCCTAAAATCCTTGAAGAGATATTTTCTTCCTAAAATCCTTGGTGATCCCTTTTTAGTGGATCTTATGAGTGATCTTATCCATAGTGGTTAAACCTACAAATACTATATAATGAAGGATTTCAATGGAAAAGAGGAGGAAGCTTTTGGATATCAAACTTATGATCTTGGGAGCATAGTGCAAGGGCTAGAAAAGGAGGACTTAGGGACGCTACTGCAACACCATCCATGATTGTAAGTATCTCTTTAAAGTTCTCATCAATATTACATGGACTATTCCCTTCAAGATTGTGTATTGTTGTATATGATTGTCGATCTTGATAGATTATTTTGATTAGTCTAATCTTGTAGAGTAGAGTAGGATTTCTTTGTCTTTTTTCTGTCTATTGAATTGCAGGTATCGAGTGGTGATGAAGAGTTTGGAGATCAAGCTCAGATTGGAGGCAGTGAGTATGAAACAAGGAATAAGGTGCATCACACTTTCTTCCTTCTCTTTCTCTTTCTGATTAGGTAATTGAATTAAAAGGGATGTTAGTGTCCATTTGTATGTTTCAGTTTTGGTATTAGGGGTCTAGAATCCAAGGGGATATTCACTTGTCTACAGGGGAATTATTCCATAACACTAGCTTTCAACCACGATCCATAAAGCCACTACACTGTAACATCCTGGTTCTAACCCTTATAAACTATAATGTATTATGTAAATATGACTTAGGCTAGTGAGCCGGTAAAGTTGAAAAGGGGCCAGAGTGCCTAGGAAATGTAATACTTCATATACATTAATAAAATGCATCACTGGATGCAAGACGAAAAAGGAAAAAAGAGATAGGGGGATATGATTCCACGAGAGAGGGGGCTTGAGGGGATAATTCTCTTTATTATTATTTTATTTACCCATAATTGATTTTATGGAGAAAAGGGGTTACATGAGCTTCTTGGGGGAGGCCATGTGGTTCTTGATTTTTAGGTAATTATATAAACCCATCTTTGGTTTGGGTGGGGGTTCACTGGTTCTTATTCGCTCACTTGTTCTTATTCATTCATTGTTACACCTTTTCCACTCTTCATTTTTGGGAGCCTCACTCTTGCTGCATTCGTATGCTCTTGGTCTGAGAATGGATATGAATGGCTGTGTGAGGGTGTCTTAGGGTGAAGTTAGGGGATCATTCTTCCCCTGGTTCATCTTTTTCCCCTTGTTCTCTTGTTATTCTTCCTCTTCACTCACTACTTCTAGTTCGTGTGCTCTCGGGCTGAGCATGGAAATGAATGGCAGGAAGAGGAGAGTCATCGTTGAATGGCTATAATGATTTACTGATCATTCCAGGAGGGAATGGATGCCTGAGTGCATGAGATTGATGGTAGTTCAGATGGAACTGTCCACAACTGAGAGTCCTTGGATTTTCTAGTAGGGATATTTCCTGACCAATAGCATTGGAGCCTTGGGGAGAAATGAAAGGTGTTCATTTCTTGGGGTTGGGTAGGATGAGGGGGAAAGACAGCTAGAAATTAGGATTTTTTGTGAGGTTGGGAAACCTGATAGCTAGTTAGCTAATTGCTGTGTGTTTAGACTTGGCCTAGGACCCGTCCTTGTGGATTCATAGCCCTGGCTCGAGGGTGACCTATTGTTGAGAGTAAATGAAAAAAAATGTCTATGGTTGTGGGGAACGTCCTTGGTCTGTAGCCAGTTGGTGGAAGTTTACTTGCAAACATAAGTGCTCTCTGTGTTTTCTGTGTAATGTTTATTTCTGCTGTGTATTTAATTATCTTTGATATATGTATTTTTAATGTGCCTGTCTGCTGGCTATTATTTGTGCATGGCACATTGTTTATCTATTTTATGCTATGGCATGGATCTTGTCTTATGTATGTGGTTTTCATGCCTCTAATTTTCATGAACAATCCTTTGATTTCGAGATAAGATCAGGAAACTCAATCTTGAGACTGTAGCGTGCCCCGCGTGTTGGTGGCGCTGTGTGTTGTAGCCTATTGAAGTGGCATAGCTCGGCATGTGGGTGGTTGGGTACATTACAGATTGGTATCAGAGCTTCTGGTTGAAACACCGGGTTGGTATGGGCCAGATCTCTTGGTCAATGTCTCATGGTTGAGACCGGTTTATGACCTTGAAGTCAAAAATCTCAAGAGGAATGACATTGTAGAGTCTGCGCAGAATCCATAACGTTAGAGATCCTTTGTAAGGGTTCAAAGGATTGTGACTGTCCCTTTCGAATTTGTGAGCGATTTACACTGTGGGATCGAGAGAGATCTGGATTGTTGGATCAGAGGGACGGTGATTAGGAGCCATCTAATGAAGGAAAAACTAGAAGTTGGGAAAGGTTAAGTTCCAGTCGTTAGATCTAGATTGTTGATCGTCAGTCATCGATCAAGTACAAGCATGAAGGGTAATACTTCGTAACTTTTCCACTTTGACGATATTGGTAGGCATGCAAAGCTTGAACTGTCGAATTCCAAAGTCTCGAAGTCTCGTCGACCATTATATGGAGTGGTGGATTTCAAGAGTGTTTAGGACTGTCATACCTAGCAAGTATTCGAGAGTATGGGGATTCTATGGAGTGAGAAACCCCGAAGTCGAAGCTAGAGTTAATCGTAGCTGTTGGCTGTGGAAGGTTTGTGGGCCATTGATTTTAGTTCTACATTCTGGAGAAATGGAGCGTGTTGATGCGTAAACTCTCGAAGTCCCAAAGCCTGAAGTTCATCCAGACCGTTCATCAAAAGGGACATGTGTCGGTGGATCGGCTAGTTAGAAAGTTCGATGTTCAGAAGGAACAAAGTTTGCTAAGGAGAAATATTTCGAAGCCCCAAAGTCCAAAGTTAATCAAAACCATTCGTTAAGGGCGACACATGTCGACATATTGGCCAGTTCGAGAATTCAGAGTTCGGGAGAATTAGAGTGTGCTAGTGTGGAAACTCCCGAAGCCTGAAGTTTCGAAGCTGGAAGAGCCGAAGTGCTGGGGCACGATGATGTCACCTGGGATGACGTGGACACATGGGATGTGTGCCATGTTTCAGTGGGTTTGGAACCCATGGAAGATTGAAATTTTAGTTAGAATGTGACACGTGTCACTTTCCTGATTGGGCCACGTGTTCGCTTATAGTATTTCTCCACGTGGTGATAGATCGTGCAGTCTGGAGACTGGGCACTCCAGAGAAAAAAGATGTGAAAATTTTCATTGGGTTGAGAACTCTCGAAGGCCCGATGGCCGGAGTACATATCTACTGTTAATCTTAGAAGACACACAAAAATAGATTTCATAGTCCAGAGACTTGTTACTATAGGGGTTTTCAAGTCTCTACAAATGAAAAGTGCCGAAGCCCGAAGTTGCGAAGGAACACAGACCGTAGATATAAGATCCCTTCGGGACCTTTCTCGATCATTAGATCAAACAATGGAAGGATGGCATAAGCACTTCGACAGATATCACTCAGGGGAGTTGAGTGACTTGAGATTTGAAATGTCCTGTAGTCCTAGAGTAGCGAATTCACGTGACCCATTGATCTAAGACCCTTCGAGAGTTCTTGTGACCATTGGATCCAACAGAGGGAGCATAGGTATGTACTTTGGAGTATTTACACTATGGGGAAGTGGAAGTATTAGGAATGGAAACACCCCAGAGCACTGAATTTCCGAATTGGTGGAGCGTCGTCCATCTCAACGCCTGATTAAGTCGTATCTGTTGATCTTGTTGAAGCCTCCAAATGAGGGAAGGACCGTTCATTCGACGAGAGATTAAATATGTATTGTCTATTTTTTCTTTTGGAGTTATTAAAGGCTTCAATGAAGTGAAATTTCGGGGGTAAAACATAATTTGACAGGGGAAAACAGCTAAAGGCCGAAGTTCAGAGGACTTGGTCCCAACACTGGTCTCATGCTAAGGTAAAAAAGAGCCTAGAAGTAAACCAACCCTTGGACTTGGTGTTCGTGCAAGCTACCGTGTGGAAGAACATGGGGCAAGGTGCTAAAGGGTGATTAAGCCCACAGTTTTGAACCGTGGTCACGTGGAACTTGGTTTGAAGGAAGCGCCATTGCAGTTTTTAATTTTCTGTATCAGCTCAGGGGGCTGAAAGTGGTTTTTTAGGGACCCCTAAATTTCAACTCCGATATCCATTTGGGGTGAGATTTCAGTCGTTGGAAAGATAATTCAGAGGAGAATGACCTAGAATCATTTTATTTTTGGATAATTGTTATAATTTATATAAATTTTCTTCATGAATTAAATAGAAAAGGTACCTGTAAATTTAATTGACAATTTTTTTATGATATGTATATTTCTAACCAGATGATTGCTTGCAGGTTTGGTAGGATTAGAGGTATAACCATATCAATTCAAGAATAGGGTCAGATGTTAGGGTTATGGAGGCATGACATTTCTTACAGAATTTGGATGAGGTAATACAAAAGAAAGAATCCTCACATGAGACATGAAGCTAGCATGTGAATAATGTCATTAATGGGCATAGAAAGAAAAAGTAAGGCTCCATAGCCTTGAAGGTAAATATATGTAGATAGTTGCAAGCTTGTTGTGAAAGAAAACAAAGAGCTTAAGAGGTGGTGTGTGAATAATATCTATGTGTCAAGCATAGGATTTCGAGGGAAGGATTTGTTAGATATGACTTATCTACTGACTAAAAGTACTTAGTGAAAGAAATCCATTTTTGATATCAGAGTTCACAGTGGAAGCATGATGCCAATGCAGAGAAATTGGAATTCTCTCTCGCTTGAAAAGTGGCACTGAATGAAAATGGATTTCCATTGGGGAATGGTATTAAGTGTGAAAGATATGGTTTCATAGGGAAAGGTTAATGAAGTAACCTAATGGAAAAATAAGGAGTAATAGTATTTGATTCAAGAACATTGTATTAGAGGGATGGAATGTTTGAACTTCTTCATTCCAGGGTGCATGAGGCATACAATGAAGTTAAAATGCATATGCATTAGTAGGAATGCTAACAATAAATGCTTGGTGCATAGGGATGCACAATTTTGCATATGTACACAACATGATTGCATATGCATATAACATGCTTGTGAACCTAGAATAGTCTATTATTATGAAATAATGTTTAAGTATGACTAATGATGGATTATGTATTCAGTAAAAATGATACAATAGGGTTAAATATGTGGATGTTGCTATTGCTTATGATTTCCATCTAGGTGAAGACCCATGAGGGTGGCATGAATGGTGATCAAAATGATGAAGGAGGAAGTCTGTGAGCTTCTACAAATATCAATTGGTCAGATAGCAACAAGTAGGTTGATAAAAACCAGAAGGGTATGCAGTTAGTTTCTGTTGATGCATACATGTTGAAGGGGATTGAGGTAAGAATTCCCTCAGTTAAATTTCAGTATTTAAAAATGATATGTAATGGCCAAAGGCCTAGAGTATGAAAATGTTGTTGATGCTAGAATGCATTTAGATAAAGTGTTGGTTGCATATTATGTTATGTTTGGTTATGATATCATAACTGGGTTAATTCAGGAGACATACTCCTTTTATAACAATGATATCCATAGAGCTAGTCATGTGTGAGACCATAATATGGTTGGATATGGAAGGGCTATAACACTATGTGAGTGCTGAATGGTATCTACTGTATATCTAATGTTTGGATTGCAACTTATTTGCCAACACTGAAGAGAAATTTAGGATTATATTCTCGGTGTTGTGTTTGGGTGGAAAATGAAGGTAACCAAATAGTTAGGCAAGTAGTAGGAAGTGTGTGGATGATGTGTTGAGTTGTTACCCAAACCTTCCAACTCATCATGGTGGAATGCATGACATAGTTATGTGGTATTGTGTAGATGTGGCCATGGGTATGTGCACATTGATTGTTATTTTGATGCATTATGAAAAGTCTGTGGTACTGAAAATACATAATGATGGATAGATGCATTATATTTAATATGAATACTAGTTGAAGGTGATTGGATTTTTGTTGTTACAATTTCAAGATTAGTTTTGGAGCTATTAAAAATGTTACAAGTGGAATTATTGAATGCATTGGGAGAATGCACGTATATATTATATAACATAGAAATGATTATGCTAACATCTGAAATGATGGGAGTATTTCTAACTCATAAAGTTGAAAACACTTCAGGAGCTGTTAGATATTACAACAAGAAAGTTGTAGGTTAAAAAAAAGCTACATAATGATAGATTACATGAAATCTCTGTTGAGGGGACAAAGTGATAAAAATATTTATGGATAGAAGAAAGAAAATATTGGTTGATAATACATGTATAGGTAATGATGAGTTCATTCCAATTGATAGTTGGATTGATCTAAGTGATTGAATTGTAGTTGTAAACAATTCTAAGATCACTTTGTGNNNATATATATATATATATATATATATATATATATATATATATATATATATATCTTGTACATGAGATGTTGACAATTTGTTTGGCCGAGGAATGTTGAATTGAAAGAATAAAGGGTACTGTATATGGAAATGTTGTAAGACCATAAAGAAGACCAATGCCTATTGTTGCAAGAGCCAAATTATTATGAGCAGAAGCTCATGTCTAGAAATTTTATTTTCCTATATAAAATAGTTTTGGGAATTATAATTTGATAATTACTAACAAATTGTTTTGGATGAATGTAAATTGAAGAAATTGTAGGTAGAATGGTCTTGAATATGGCAGGGATGTAAGCCCATAAGGAAGACTGATATCTACAGTTGCAGAGCCAAACATTATGAGTAGAAATCCCATGCTTGGAAAAATATTGTTTTCCTGTATAAAACAGATTTGACATTTATGATTGGAAATGGTTATAATGATATCTCATGATGACTGTATGTGTATAATACAGATGAGATGTTGGATATGCAAGATGGAAAACATGGAAAATTCTATTGTTGGGACATGAGGACCCTGTGATAAGTCATGATCGCCCTAGAATATGTTGTGTTGTGGTAATACATGCTAGAGAGTTGCCTCGGTTGTAAGACTCGATAAAGTCTCTAGAAATATTCTTGTCCAAGAAAGCCTTGGCTAGGAAATATGGATTGCCCGAGGGACTATATAAAAAAGAAGGGGATGCCTGAGCCTGGGCCTGGAAGGTGAGTGACCACAAGGAAGATGAGACTTGATAGTTCTTGTAAACTATTGATTGGGGATCATGCACACAATGGAAATGTCAAGGAAAACAATGAGCCAAGTTAAAGAGACAACCATATGGATGCAGTTCCATGAACCACATAGATAAGTATTGTATTGGATTATGAAAATTTACTCTTAGATTATGAACAAGCATGAGAATTTTATGCACAAAGTTTGAATTGAAATGCTCACTAATTTGAAATGTTGTAGGAAGACGATGAATGTTGAAGATCTAGAAAAGTACCATATTATGAGAGAAAAGAAGGTGATGTTGGAGAAACTAAATGACAAAGGCATGAAAGGAAGAAATTCCAATGGACTTTTTGCAGCTGAAGTTTTGGAAGCCACAACTCTGAAACTTCCTGATCGAGTGCACTAAAGCCCTGGAGAGAAGTGGAACAACCTGAGGGACTGCATGACAGAGAAAGGGGTTCATTTCTTTGGGTTGTGAAGGGCTGAGAGGGAAGGAGAGATTGTTGGTTGGAACTGCTGCCATAAATATAAATTATGAATATCATTATACATGTTTTGGGTCGGAATGCCTATGCATACATGTTTAATTTTAGGACAAACTTCCTATGTAGATAAGATTGGGCTAGATTGCATGTGTGAATTAAGGCCATAGGGCCTGGATTTGTAATGTTAATAACATTGGAATGGTGTTGTGCACTGAGGACAATGCCAAAATAAGGGGAGGGGGATATAACATCCCGGTTCTAACCCTTATGAACTATAATGTATTATGTAAATATGACTTAGGCTAGTGAGCCATGAAAGTTGAAAAGGGGCCAAAGTGCCTAGGAAATGTAATAATTCATATACATTAATAAAATACACCGCTAGCTGCAAGACGAACAAGGAAAACATAGATAGGGGGCTATAATTACAAGAGAGAGGGGGCTTGAGGGGCTAATTATTTTATTTACCCATAATTGATTTTATGGAGAAAAGGGGTTACATGAGCTTCTTGGGGTAGTCCATGTGGTTATTTATTTCCAAGTAATTATATAAATCCATCTTTGTTTTGGGTGGGGGTTCACTAGTTCTTATTCGTTCACTTGTTCTTATTCATTCATTGTTATACCTTTTCCACTCTTCATTTTTGGGAGCCTCACTCTTGCTGCATTTTTATGCTCTTGGTATGAGCACGGATATGAATGGATGTGTAAGGGTGGATTGAGGTGAAGTTAGGGGATCATTCTTCCCCTGGTTCATCTTCTTACCCTTGCTCTCTTGTTCTTCTTCCTCTTCACTCACAACTACTATTTCATGTGCTCTTGGGATGAGCATGGAAACAAATGGCAGGAATAGGAGAGCCATCGATGAATGGCTGTAATGATTTACAAATCATTCCAGGAGGGAATGGATGCCTGAGTGCATGAGCTTGATGGTAGTTTGTATGGAACTATCCATAGCTGAGAGTCCTTGGAGTTTCCAGTAGGGAGATTTCCTGACCAGTAGCATTGGAGCCCTAGAGAGAAATGGAACACCCTCAGGGACTGCATGGCAGAGAAAGGTGTTCATTTCTTGGGGTTGTGTAAGCTGAGGGGGAAAGAGAGCTGGAAATTAGGATTTGCTGTGAGGTTGGTAAACCTGAGAGCTACTTAGCCAACTGTTGTGTGTTTAGACTTGGCCTAGGACCCTTCCTTGTGGATTCATAGCCATGGCTCGGGGGTGACTTGATGTTGAGAGTAAATGAACAACAATGTCTATGGTTTGGAGGAACATCCTTGGTCTGTAGCCATTTGGTGAAGGTTTGCTTGCAAAGATAATTGTTCTCTATGTTTTCTGTGTAATGTTTATTTTCGCTGTGTATTTAATTATCTTTGAGATATGTATTTTTAATGTGCCTTTCTGTTGGCTATTTGTTGTGCATGGCACGTTGTTTATCTCTTTTATGTTGTGGCATGGATATTGTCTTATGTATGTGGTTTTCATGCCTCTAACGTTCATGACCAATCCTTTGATTTCGAGATAAGATCATAAAACCGAGTCTTGGGATTGCAGCGTTCCCCTCCTATTGGTGGTTGGGTGTGTTGTAGCCTATTGAAGTGGTGTAGCTCGACCTATGGGTGGATGGGTACATTACATGCACAATATTCACAATTAGTAAGTGATAGGTTGATAAATAGAAGAATCTCCATGGGATTGATATTGCAATGCTTAGATTATCGGTTATAAATAAACACATAAACAAACAAGCTAAAATATTAAAGGAATGGTATCCTTCATTACAAGCTAGGGTTAGGAAAATAGTTATTTCCTTCCTGAGAACAAAAACAAGAAAAAAAAGAAAGCAAAGGCTAAATTTACCCTATGCAACAACCCCCATATTATATTCGATCAAAATAATCTTTTATCAAAAACAAATCTTATGTATGTGCGTGTTTAAAAATGGGAGTCTTTCTTTGTAGTTATTTTCCTTTCTTAGTCAGAATCATTTTATTTTTCCCTGAATTTAGATCCTTCTATGTTCCTTGTGTGAAAATGAGAGATTGGGTTGGAAGGATACGCTTATGACAATGAACCAACATTCACGTACTTAATACTGCCTAGTTCCATGACAAGGAGATGATATCAGCCCTCGCTATGTAACTGTTTAAACATGGATTCTTTATATAATGATGTCGACAACATCATCCCAGATTTATTTATTTATTTTTTATAGATCTATATTTCAGATCTTAAATTCCAATTTCACATCGAAGCCTTATTTTAGATCTATCTTTCATATCCAGAATTGCAAATATGTATCCTAGCATTATTTTCAAATATGGACAAGGATGAAGTGCTAATGTTAAGGAATAAGACATATCCCTATTTTTTTTAAATCTAATTGGGAAGGCCCATAGGCCTTAAATATTAGAACATGGATATGATACCATATGTCATGGACCGATATACTAAACATAATTATACATAATTTACTTAGAGAAAAATAAAAAAATAACCATTGTTTTCAAACATAGGGAAATTAAAGAATACACAATTCACAGGAGTAGTGAGAGGCAAGGAACTTACCTATGGTGAAGAAACCAACATACTTGTAGTATGGTGATTTTTCTTTGAGATTTGATCCAACTGACCACACAAAAATGTGGGGGATGACTCTCCACCAACCATAGATCTTTCTACTGTAATTATTTCATAAACAGGTCACCATGAGCCATCAATCCAATACTATGCCAACTCTTCTTAGCCTTCTCCCCAATTTCCCAAACCAAAAAGATGATATTTTGTCCTTCTTCTTCATCCTTGTATAGAATCCATCCATGATAAACAACTTAATACCTAGGAACTGTTATAGCGCAAGTTGTAGGTTGGGAAAATCCCGACCCAACCACAGAAGAAAGTGCTACAACTTGGGATCCTACACCCAATGTCACCTCGATGTAGGTCCTGCACTTCGAGGGTGACTAGGTCACTCTATGGAGGTGATCCCGGTGACCCTAGGGGGGAATGAGATGGGAATGGATAGAGATGGAAGTGGATACCCTAGAGGTCAAATCTAAATGGAGTGAAATGTGGAAAGAGATGTCTTGTAAGTCAAGTGATTTTTGTACCAAAGGTGTAGTACTTCTCTGGATGATTGTACCTTCCCGAGACACAAGAAAATCCAACTTGCAATGATATATGTTAGTGTGGATCAAAAATTTAAGCTTTATCTCTCTAATTTTCATTAGTATATGACAATTTATATCAGCAAGTAAGACATTCAAATCAGCATGTAAAGCATAAGATGAATTGACAATATTATCAATGAATTAGGCAATCAATTATCACTGAAAAATGGCACAATGAGGTTGAATAAAGCAAGCCGTTATAACATGTGTTTTCTGAAGAAACTTGCAGCCTTATGGATGTAGAATTCAATTTCATGCAGCATAAAAATGAACCATCAAAATATGTGCCCTAGTTAGTAGAGTTAGTGAGCAAAGTTTAAGAGCTAGTCTAGGGTTAGTTTAGGAGTTAAGAGAGAATTGGTAGCTAGGGTTATGCAACCTTAATGGATGTAGTTTAAAGTTTGTAATATAAATTAAATTAGTGGGAGAGAGGGGACTCCTTGGTAGGGGAAGAGTCCTCTCAATGTGGCAAACCAACTCCAAGCTAGAGATCTTTCAAAAGACAAAATTTCACGTTTTCCAAGGCAATGATTTAATATCTCCAATGCAAAAAAGAAATGAGTAGTGCCTTTAAATATTGGGTTAATGGAGTCAAGTAAACGAACTAGATATGCTACTTACTTGGGGGTGTAAATCCTCTTACTTCCCAAGAAAAGTGTCTCTAGTTAGGGTTTGATAATGAAGGGTGTAAATCCTCTTACTTCCTCAAACAAACCCTTGCAACATCAATGCACTTGAAGCATTAAATGATGGAGACTAGAGTGGGGGTTTAAATTCTCTTAATTCACACTTAGCTCCTAGAACAAAAATCCTTGACTTGAAAAAATGATAGCATAAGAGTAGAAGACCATACCAAAATCAAGAAACATGCTAAGACAATCCACCATAAAAGATAGAAACCATTCATCCAAGGCTAGAGCCTCACCCCTCCATTAAACATTCATAAAATATAGCCATAAATAAGTGCACAAGAGACTAATAATCCAAGTGTGGCAAAAATTTCAGATCAAATCTTCTCACAAGAGGGAGAGTTATGTCCAAATGAAATCTTTTATCTCTTATTTATACAAAATGTCATTAAGGTGACTTGTCCATATATTAAGGGGTAAACCAAAATACTAGGGGTCAAAAACCCTAATATTTCCCCCTTTAACAAAGTAATATTAAACAATTCATTTAAAGTTTCACTTTTGCAGAAATAAAACCCTAATTTTAGTAGGACATCACCCCTTTAGGGGACGTTTTGGCATTTGGAGGAGGTCGTTGGTCATGGAGAAGAGTAGAGAGGATTCCAAAAGACACATGTCAAGCATACAACAACTTCCTTCATGATGAAGGCTCAATCCCCTTAAAAACGTCCAAGTGCCAATGTATGTCACCTCACCACCAAGCCCTAACCCCCCTAGGTGACGTCATGCCTCTAGGAGTGACATTTTTCCTCTCCTAGGAAAAATGTTTGGCATGTGGGGGCTAGGCTATGTCATCCAAGTCATATTTAAGGCCTTCCAAGTTTGATCTTTCTCACCAGGAATGCGGGCCCTTGACATCCACCTGTGGGATTCAAGCCCCATGTAAGCCCACTCTAGGCTTGTTCTTCCAAAACTATCCACCAACTAGGTCCTACAAAGATAAATAAGCACTCCCTCCAAGGATCTCAAGTCATAACATCATGATAAGTGAGTCCAATCAATAAATAAACCACCTAAGCATGTGCATCAAAGATCACTATATCAAACAATTCATTGCTCAAAGACACTATGTGACTTGTCAAGCTTGAATATGGGAGGGTTGATGAGGTGTCATGTTGGGTAGATCTTTCCCTAGGTCAAGGAGAGTTTCCAAGAGGTCCCTCTGTAAACCATGTAAAGTGGGTGAAGTGGTTGGGGTCAAGATTCAATGGGCATAGGGATCATGACATACAAGGGGTTGTGGTGTCTCATTCTTGGGTGCCTTTGTAGAGGGTGCATGGTACCTTCGTCTGCAATGCAATTTTGCCAAGCCCATTAATTTACATTATTTTATTCTTTCATAATTTTAAGGAGAGTTTGAAGGTCACTACCCTGGCATGGTGACTAGATAATGGCAATGTCACCCACAAACACCTAGTGGAAATGAAAAGTCTGGCTCGTGATGAGATTCCCTTTCTCTCATCCATGCAACTAAGAGCCATTACCATAGTTTGGTGACTAGATGATGGCAATGTCATACCACTAGATATTCATGAACGTGATAGGTTGGCTCATGATGAGACCTCCTATCCATCAACTATCCTTTTAAGCATTATTTATTATATTGTGGGTCCCCTTTACTCAAAGATAAGCGTTTCATTGCTTTCTTGGGTGATCCCTGGGTGAAGCATATGGAAGGTTCATACAAGGATTTTTTATTTTACCCAACACCAATCCCTCTGGGTCTTCAACCCCTTCTTCCCATTGTAATATTCCAGATATAAAAAAGTATGCAGAACAAAAATAAATAGCTAGAAATGGAAGATGAACAACAATATAACCAGAACAACACCACAATAATACCAAAATGATACCATAATGACACCATAAAGAGCACTTTGATTACTAAGAGCAATGTTCACTTGCCTCTTCAAGGGGGCAACCTCCAGAAGAGCAGAGATCTATTACAATAATATCCAAGAAAAAATATCTCATACCCTCGACTCCTATTTATACTAAATATTTCTATCAAAAGAACCATATAGAGGACGATCCTTCGAGAAGTGGAAGCTTCTATTAGGTCTTCTTACATTGGAATTATTATTCCTTATTTATAGGCCTTATTAATATTGACCTTTATTATGTCAGAATATATTATTCTACCTACGTGAGGGGTTAGGTACCTAACATGTACTCCCCCTTAAAAACAACCTTGTCCTCAAGGATTGATATGTGGAAATTGATGCAGAATGGTAGCTGGTTCCCAAGTGGCATATGCTAGAGTTGTATCTTTCCACTGGACTAACACTTCGTTGATGGTTCGCTGATGCAGACGAAACTCATGCTGGTTTGAAACTACTTGTGGATGTAGCCAAATGGAGCCTTCTTCATCCAACTCGGGAAGGTTGGTTTGAGTTTGGCACTTAGTTCCAATTACCTTGTTTAAGCAGGAAACATGAAAAATAGGATGGAGCTTAGAATGACTGGGAAAAGATAATTTATAGGCCACCTATCCCACACGCTTGAGAACGGTATAAGGACCATAAAATTTGGGCACCAGTTTCTAACAATGGTCAGCCTTGAGGGAATTTTTCTTGTAAGATTGTAGTTGAAGAAACACTCAATCCCCTTCTTTAAATTGATGTTCAGAGCGACCTTGATCTTCTTTATGCTTCATGTGATTCTGGGCCATGACCAAATTCTCTTTGAGGGTACGAAGAATATCCTCTCGAACTGTAAGCATTTGGTCAACCGCTTGGACCTTCGAGACACTTGGAAAATATGAGAGAACTGAAGGTGTCTTTTGTCCATATACTGCTTCAAAAGGATTCATGCAGGTAGCTATATGGTATGAGGTTTTGTACCACCATTCAACTAGTGGTAACCATTGAGCTCACTGATTTTTCCTTTTCGAGGAAAAACACCTCAAATATGTTTCCAGACACTTGTTGACAACTTCATTTTGACCATCAGTCTGGGGATGATAAGTTGTGATGAGATGCAATTGGGTGCCTTGTAGCTTGAACAGTTCTTTCCAAAAATTGTTGGTGAAAGTTGGGTGACGATAAAAAACAATAAAATGCGGCATGCCATGAAGCTTGAAGATCTGATCCATGAAAAGTTGGGCCACAGTGGATGCTGTAAATGGGTGTTGAAGAGCACATGAATGAGAATAATTGGAAATATGATCAACTACCACCATGTTGACTGATTTATTGTCCGATTTAGGTAAGCCTACAATAAAATCCATATAGATATTCCACCAAATAGCAGGTGGAATATGAAGTGGTTGTAGTGTTCCAGGAGATTTGACTACTTCTCCCTTGTTGCATTGACACACATTACATTCATCCACAAAATTATGAATGTCCTGTTTCATACCATCCCAGAAAAAAGAACATTTGACCCTGTCACAGGTTTTGGTAAACCCGGAGTGCCCAATTGTGGGTGTAGCATGAAGCTCAGAAAGTACCGTGGATTTACGTTTTGACTGTTTACTTAAATACAAACGACCTTTGTATCGAAGCTGATCATGGAGCCAAGAGTACCCTGGGTAAACTAGAGAATTGGATTGCAATTGTTGTATCAGATGTGAACTTTTGGGATCGTGTAGCCATTCATGGCGAACAACTTGAAGCCAATCTGGCACAATGAAGGAGAGAGAAAAAAGGGACCCTTCATCTTCATATTTTCCAGAAAGTGCATAGACAACCACATTGTATTTTCCTTTCTTGTAAATGATCTCATAATCATATCCAAAGAGATTAGTCACCCATTTTTTTTTCTTTGGGGAGGAAATGCGTTGTTCCAGAAAATACTTGAGGCTTTGATGAGCTGTCTTAATTTGGAAGTGTTTCCCCAATAGATAAGGGCGCCAAAGATCAACAACATGCAAAATAGCTGACATTTCCTTTTCATAGATTGATTTGCCCAAATTTCACTCAGAAAATTGTTTGCTAGTAAAGGCCAAAGGCCGACCCTCTTGCATAAGGACAACACCAATTCCTTTCCCTGAAGCATCACATTCTAGGAAAAAGGTCTTTGTGAAATCAGGAAGGGTCGATACTGGAGTGGTGCACATGGCCATCTTCAAGGTTTGAAAATCTTGAGCAGCTGCTGGAGTCCAAGAGAAAGAATTATTTTTAAGGAGTGTAGTGAGAGGTACCACAATATTTCCATAATTCTTAACAAACTTGTGATAATAACTTGTTAAGCCCAGGAATCCACACAATCTTTTGAGAGTCTTTGGGTTAGGCCAATCTTGCATAGCTTCAATATTTTTAGGATCCACCCTGATGCCGACCTTGCTAATAAGATGACCCAAGTACTCAACTTCCAAGGCGCCAAAAGAACATTTAGATTATTTTAGGAAAAGTTGGTGCTAAGAGAGTAGATGGAGAACTTGATCGACATGAGAAAGATGGTCTGTCAAGGTTTTGCTATAGATGAGGATATCATCAAAGCGAAATAAGACAAAATGATGGAGAAAAGGACAAAAGACATGATTCATGAGTCTTTGGAAAGTGGAGGGAGTATAACACAAGCCAAAGGCTATTACCAAAAACTCATAGTGGTCCTCATGAGTTCCAAAGGAAGTATTTGGAATGTCTTCCTCTTTCATACATATCTGGTGGTATCCAAAACGAAGATTAAGTTTAGTAAATAACTAAGCACCACTCAATTCATGCAATAGGTCATCAATGACATATTGAATGGGGAATTTGTATTTAATGGTGAGTTTGTTGAGGGTGTGGAAGTTAGGGCACATGCGCAAAGAAACTTATTTCTTAAGTACCATGACCACAAGAGAAGAGTAGGGGATTTTACTAGGGCGGATAACACCGAGGTTGAGCAGTTCTTGAACCATTTTCTTAGTTTCATTTTTTTGGGAAAAGGGGTGATGATAGGGACGAATATTAGGAGGAAGGCTTCCTGGGACAAGGGGAATGGAATGATCATGAACACCATGGGAAGGAGGGAGTCCCCAGGGAATGGAAAAAACCACTTGATGTTTAGAAAGGATGGATTGGAGGTCTTGCGAAACAGAGGGTGTCTCAGTTGCTTGTATGGCATGGAGTTTGGAAATAATGCCAGAATGATATTTTTTGAGCAGATTTTCCATGCGATGGGAACTAATGATCTCTGGGGAACCGATGATGATGCCTTGGAACTTATATTATTGGCCCTCCTGTTCAAATTGCATGGTTAATTCCTTAAAATCCATGAGAATGGGACCCAAAGTCCTTAGCCATTATGTACCCAACACAATGTCACAACCGCCCATGTAGATAGAAAGCATATGCTATTTTAGGTGGTATTCACCAATTTGGAGACACACATTTTCACAACGGCCTCCACATTTGATGGACCCACCATTGGCAATCATGATTTGGAAATTATTGACTGTATGGATATAACAATTAGTTTCTTGGGCAATGTGGCGATGAATAAAATTATGGGTGTGTTGAGGGGTCCTACATCCCTTTAACTCAACAATAGGAACCAAACCCACCACCGAGGCCCAATTAGACTCTGCAGTGTTTAATGGTGGAATGGTTCTCCAGATCTTGTGATCTGGACAATTAATCAATGGGATTTACGTAGTGATTGACAAGATGTCTTCTTATGAAAGCTCGTCCTTCAATTTGAATGTTCTCTTTTTGTATTTTCTCTTATAGGTGGGACCGATACAAGATAAATGTTGGTATAAACTATCTGGGTAACAAAGGGGAAATTCTTAACTACTGAAGAAGGCTGAGCATGGGATAACCCTCATGCTCAAGCATGCAACAAATGATTCTTACACCTATGAAAAGACTAGTACTAATACGTTAACCTGCTAGTGTTCCAACCATTGACTGAGATATAATTATTAGAAGAAAACATACATGTAATAAACGATGACAAGCAAAATAGTTTCCTTATCTCTAATCATTGATCACACATTAGCACAACGATTTACTTTTCATCATTAGAGACAAGAACTATAAAAGATATTGAATTAGATAACTTATCAACAGATTCAGAGGCTCTTACGCGTTACATCATCCATTCATGAGATAAAATAATAAATAATTCTTCTTCAGATCTAATCACACACACTTTTGATGAAAAATGAACATAAACTTGTCTCTGGTCCTAGCAAGACTTCTCAATTAAGGTAGCTCCAAAATATTTCTTTACAAATCCAAAAATAAGGGTATTTGCAAAAACCATCGACCTTTTCTAACAGGTTGATCCTCTTATTTATAACATCTTATTAACTAAAAATAACTATCAAAAGTGCAAGATAAGTAAAACGAAACATTGCCACATGGTGCTTTCATCTCTCAGTATTCTAAGAGTCACCAAATGGTTTCACTTGAGTGGATGAATCTTCTCATACTCCGACCATTTGATGAAGAGTTCCTCACTTGTGTTGGAATACGAGAATCTGTGTTGGTCAATCGGGGCCGAAAGGATCTCCTTTATCTCCACTGCCCGTGCCCAATACTTGACTATTTTAGCACTTAACTATTGTAACACTGTCCAAGCCTTGATCGGGTGCTCCCTGAACTGCTGTACTTGACCTGGTACCATATTCGCTACCTTTTCTATCTCTGCAGCCCACGATGAGTCTTGTTCGGAATGAATTTTGACTATGTCATGCAAGTCAACAAAGTCATCGAGTGTGCCGAATTCTCGGAGGTTGATGTCTCTCATTTCTCGATTGATTCTGGTCCAACTCCTTTCACACTCGACCCATTTCTCTTGGATTTCCTGATGAGGTTCTAGGGCCATCTTCAGCTAGTATTCGACTGACTTCTGTATGCAATCGATGCTGCTATCCCTTAGTACCTAAATGTTGTGCTCTTTGGCATCTTAGACCTATTGAACCACGTTGATGTAATCGATCCTTTCCACCGCATGGTGCACTTTCTCATACCATCTTTCCATATCCTTGCATGTTTCCAGCTCCATAAGGGTGTCTTCCTGGAAATCAACTATCCCTACAGTGAAAAGGTGCAGCTCATTTGTGATTTTATTGTAGGCATCCTGGAATTCGCTTCTCAAGAACACAGTGGCCTGTGTGGAGTCCTGATAATATTTCACCAAATGAAGTAGATGCTCCAAATCCTTTAGTGTAGTGGACAATGCCTCTTCATCCTTCCTCGCCTTATCTAGGGTGGCATCTGTGATTTCTATCCCTACACTGATAAGCTCAGACATCTTGGCATGTTCCGTGATAATCAATTTTTCCTCTGTGGTGATGAGGATGGAGTTGTCCAGAGTAATCATCATATTCTTGGTGATTATCTTCATGATGGATATCCTCTTTCAGTTGTAGGTGATGGATTTTCAGGGATTTTCTTCTCTCCCCAAGTAAGCATGTTTCCCAGGCCCCTGATGGTGTAAATATGTTCAAGGATGGGTTCTTGAACCTCTTCTGTGTGTTCTAAAAGTTTGGCCTTTGGTTGTTTCTCATTGGGAGGTAAAGTATCGGCCAAAATTGGTGCATCAGTGGTAGGCTCGGTACTTACTTGATAATCGATTGTTGACATGTCAGTTTCCTACTGTGGAATTTCTTCTTCTTGTTCACGCGACCCTATCTTATCTTTTGGGCTATCCATTTGGGTCCTTAGTGCATCAAGTAGCCCAGTGTTTAAGACACTTTCGACCTCCTAGTCACCCTATGGAAGGTTTTGAATTTGAGAATAGATAGATGGGGAAGATGCTTTCTTAGGTTCCTTTTCCTCCGTGATCTGTACTAGAGTCACCATGGAAACCTACGATCTCTCCTCATCATCATAGATCATTATTAAGTCATGTAGGGGGTTTTGTGCACTTTCTCTCCCCAATGTCCTGGCCATATCAGGCTAAGATGAAATACCTCCTGGTGATCTGACATGTGGCATTGAAACTTTAAGGTTATCGGACCCCGTGGCTTCTCCAAATTATATCAGCTCTGGGTCACTTGGTCCTTCCCAACTGTCGATTGAGTTGTCGGCAGGAACCCTTGTCATATCTACAAGGTTTGGGTCATTCTATAGTTGATAAATTATTATCTGTGACTATTCCATTAGGAGCAATCCCCTTTTTCGTGCCTCTAGTGTGAAAGACAATCCCCTGTTCTGCACCTCTGTTGCCTTTGCCACTCTGATTTATTTCCTAGCTCTTAGGGCCTCTTGAGATGACTTCTCTATTATTTCCACCTATTCATCCATTCTCATGGCCTTTAACCTAGTCATTTTCGGGTCAACCATTCTTTGCACCACCTCGTCCCAGTCCTAGGCGTTCTTAGTGAAGACTTCATCTTCGAACTTATTGTGAGGATACCACTAGCAGGATGACACCTTTGAAGAATGTTGCAGGACCAGGCCCTTTGGATCGTTCTTGCGGAATCAACCTGTCGGGAATCTGAATTTGAGTTGGCTCATGCCTTCTTGTTTGGCTTGAGTGGTATCCTTTTCCAAATAGAACCCTACATGGGTATGAAAGTCCGTTTCTTGTCTTTGACTAGGGTGGCGTTGTAGCCTTGCAAGATGGTTCGATGACATATTTCTCCTACGCCAAGTCAGTCTGGCACATGAGATGGTAGGAGATGTGGTGCTCCGGTGGCCTTGAACACCCTGATGTAGGTGGTGCGCTCATCCAAATACCAATGGCCTACCTTAGATATCATCTTCTTGGCGGCCCTCGATAGCCTTAGGAATTCCTTCTTAAAAAGAATAAAATAAATTCGGGCGATGAATTCATCGCAGATGAGGGAGTAAGATTTCTTATACATGTTTTCCCATAGCACATTGAAGTAGACATTGACAGGGAGCTCTGCAATATACCAGCTTAGATTCGTGCCGACAAAGACATTCCTAGTGCACATGACATTGAGCAAGCATGAAGCCATGTAAAAAGTTGGTGATTCCCCTTCCTTCGGCGTCTGAGCCTGCTACACAAAAGTGCTTAGTTTATTGGATATTTTTTTCCCCTATTGAAGCTGCACCCAATGATTACAACTGTGTATTCCAGAGGCATCCATGCTTCCCAAAACTTGGAGCAATCTTTCTCTCTATATAACCGACACATGAAATCCATCAAATAGACATATGGCTCCCTCAAGTTAACCATCCCATACCAACCAATTCTTTGGTTGGTAACATTATTTTCCTCCTTGCACCATGAGGCCATCACCCGACTGGTGTCGTGGCATTCATAGAACTTCAGCATGAAGTCTGTGTTTAGCCTCTCCTCTGGGTCTATGAGTTTGTAATATTTATGAACCTCTACCAGGAGGAAAAATCCGACACACCTTCCATTGTCATCATTGATTAAACATTTTTGTGTGTCTATGTGGTCGATGAGCCACTTCAAGACCTCTATGTAGGGGAAAATAAGGGTTCTTCTTGCCATCATATGCAGATATGACCTTCGGATGTTCGAGAACACCTGGTTGTCAAACGTCCTTATGTCCGGATCACTGTGTGGGACATATTCTGGGTATTCTTCTTGGCTGATCCTGTTAAAGAGATACCCCCACTATGGGAGCACCATATTAGACCCGGTGCTTGCCTCTATATCACTAGGCCGAAGGCTGGATGAAAAATTTCTTCATTGTTGTCTTCATGACAGGCTCTGACCTAGGGATGTACTCCAATATCCTTGTGGTTTCTAGAGAAGAACCTTTGCCTGTCTCTGGTTATTTTATCTTTGATGCTCTCGGAAAGCATCTGGTGGTTGGATTTCACGATGACATTATTCTTGCAACTTAAGAATAATTTTAGAGATTGTGTAAAAACCAGACAACACATGCAAATTATATCCAACGAATTTATAGACTCAGATACATACCTCTGAAGCTTGTTAAAACCTGGTTATTTTTCTAATCACAGGGTCGATACAACTTTCGAGTTTTTCATCTTGCTCCTTCAGACGCTCTGGAATTATATTACACACAGAATGAATTCGTTCACAACGGTTCAAGAGATATTAAATAGGTATGATCTTACCGTGTCGAATCAACCACTCAATTCGGGTTATGAGTGAATTTTCAATAAATTTTCCACTGAATATTTAGAACTTAAATTCATCATGGGTTGACGGTGGAGGCATGGGTGGTGATGTGTTATATCGATGATTTCAAACATGTTGTTTTGTTTAGTGCACGAGGTAGAAAATAATGCAGGATCGGGTATTAATTAGCTCCTTAAATGCCCAAAATCCGATCGTATCTAATGCTAAAACATCTCGTCATGTCGCTCTTTCAGTGGGTGGATCGGGGATCGAGGTTGTTCTATGAACGTTTTCGTTGATATATTATTGCAAAAAGCTCTGACACCAATTGATATTACCATACACTGCTAACACGACAAAGCTGACTCAAAGATGTGACTCAGACCTAGGGAACCAAGAATGACTCGGGATAGAACTGGACCGTACAACCCTATTACTTGGTAAAGACACGTGGTGTTGGATAACAATGACTTAATTCGCTTGTATTAATCGCATTTGGGTCTTTCCTTAAGTTATACGTTATAAAACAAACCTTATCTTTCCGATGCTGAAAAAGTGTCAAGGATCGATGATCGACGATAAGCCTATCAAAGCACATTCGGATCGGCTATCTTGAAAAAGTCCCGATGCCGAAAACACATCGGGGATCGAAGATCGGGGATAACTTTTATCGTGGTCAAATTTTTTGTTGTGATCCTTCTAGGTTTTACCCAATTCCAATAAAGCACATTGGGCATCGACTATCAACGATATCTTTTCGTTCTTCATTAACGTATGTCCTCCCCTTCTTTTACCGATGTCGAAGGGGAATCAACTACCGGTGATATATTTATGTGAAAAAATTAATGCAAACCAAAACTTCCTTCTACCGATGCTGATAGAGATCGACACTTGACAACTATGTTTTTCCGAGTGGTTCATTTTATTCTTTGAATTCCTTCTGATGTCGAACCTGAGCGTGTTGGGTGAAGTTTTTGGCTACCGATTCTTTATTCAGGTGCTAAGGTATTTTTAGTCATTGGGATTCATAATTTCAAGGAAACTTGAATATGTGATGAGAGTCATGAAAATAAGTGAAGACAAAACATTTCCCAAAATGAAATCAAATCAGACAGTGCAAAAGATCAAGTGGTACCAAAACAATTAAAAAAATTGATAAGGATTTTTAGGGTGTGTTGATTGCTGAAATAATGGTGACTTATTGGGCGAAAGTAGAATCTTTGTTCCTACCTTGGGCTCAGCTGATGAAAAAGATGGTTAAGAAGTTAACTATTTTTTTTATTAGAGCCTCTTTTATCCTCGCATTTGAAATTCTCTGGATGGTGCATCCAGGTCTTCCTATTGGGTTTCAACCTTTATTCCTCCTTCATTTCTTGTAACCCTGACTCACGACCTCTTTGACAAGATTCGAGTAAAGCATTCACTGGAACTTGTCATTTTAGTTATTATCATTCACTTGCTACGATGTTGTTCCGCTACCAATGGGTATCCATAGCCCCAACAGAGTCACCTCGACATCACAGACCTTGCTCCGCTGCTAGCGAGCATCCATAGCCCTGACATAGTTATTTTCATACCCTCTCCTATTGTGCACTCATTTGATATAGTTGATTTTATTTTGGTAGAATTTCCTAAGCGAGTGGGAGAGGAGGATGTCTGTTATCTACAAAATGAGATGGTTAAGGTGAATTTGTTGCTAACTCTATCTTGAGGTACATGTAGTCCTTTCCATATTTCCATCTTTCCCCTTAKGTTTTTACCAGAACACTAGGTGGACACTTCATCACTTTTCCAAGGTTGTTCATCTGCACAGGTTATATAGAGAACTCCTTTAAAACAACGACAGGTCTCCCAACACTTCTTGTGTTGTATGTAAGCGATGAGTCAGGAACATAGTTCATCATATTGCATGAATTGAGGTCAACTAATGTCTTGCTAAACACAAACTTCAAAAGCACAGAAGTGCTATAACAAGAAACAAAAAAGAACTCCAAAATCAGCCTACCTCAAAACAAAACATCATGAAAACACACCGACACATTTTCATTTTTGTTTATTTTATTTTATTTTATTATATATATATATATATATATATATATATATAACACAAATATTGTTTTAGGGCTTGGCCATTCATTGGGAGGGCGTCAAGTTCCCCCCTCATATTTTGCAACTGATACATGCCTACCCAAATTTTCTCGGCTACCTGAAAAGGTTTGAGCAATAGATTTTGAAACTTTGAATGTTTTCCCTTCATATCATTTGCTCTGTCCCATTTTAGGACTAAGTATCCTACTTCGAAGTTCTTCTCTTTGGACTTATGCTTATCAAATCATATTTTAACTATCTGTTGATGAGCTATGAACTTTGATTTTTCTTTCTCCCTTTCTTCTTCTAGCATGAGGAGGGTATCAATTCTTGGTTCTATAACTAATGAGGGTTGTCCTCTAGAATACTGAGCAAGCTGAAGAGATTGAAGATATAGCCCGTTTGAGAGAATGTCTTCCTGTCCGTATACCAAAAAGTATGGGGAATTACCTATAGCTTCCTTTTGTGTTACTCTGTCATCCCATAAGGCATTATGAAGTGAACTATTCCAATTCCTCTGGTTGTCTACAATATGTTTCTTTAATATCCTCACTAGGTTCTTATTGGTTGATTCTACCACTCCGTTCCCCTGTGGATAGTAGTTTGCAGAGTATCTGATTATGATTCCTTTGTCTAAAGACAAATCTATTAATAGGGTGGAATAAAAGTAAGTGACATTATGAAAAATAAGGACAGAAGGCATACCAAACCTAGTAATCAACTGTTGTTCTATGAATTGGATCACCACCTTTTCATTTACATGAGTCGGAGGGATGGCCTCTACCCATTTTGTGAAATATTCTGTGGCAGTCGGTATGTAGCTATGCTATTTTGAAGAACTCGGTGTAATTTCTCCTATGATATCTAACCCCCATTGCTCGAATGGCCTGGAGACAACCACATATTGGAGTGGGACAACTGATCTCTTTTCCATCCCCATGCTTATTTGACAAGTTTTACAGTTTCTAGTGTATGTGTGAGCATCCCTAAATAGAGTAGGCCAATAATAGTCGAATATTAGTATTTTGTGAGAGGTGGTGTTCCCTGCAAAATGTCCATCTGCAAGAACATCATGGAGCTCCTTTAGAACCTTGTTTTCATCTTCACGTTCGAGACATCTTAAAAGTACCCCATCATAATTAACATGGAAGAGCACCGAATTTATGAGGAGATATTGTGCTGATTTTAACCCGAGGGCTCTCCTTTCCCTAGGATTTAGGTTTTCTAAGAAAGTACCATGACACAGGAGATAAGTCGGTTTCTCATACCAAGACTCTTTCCCAAGGGAGACGTATGAAGCTTCACAACACCATAATTCCAATTCATTCTGCCATCCAGGGTATTCGTTTACTTGGTGTTATTGGATAAATCCATAAGTGCGGACACGAACCGATCTCCCTAGATCCACCTGGATCTAGAACAAAACACACCAGAACATGACGCTTTCCTTAAGTTTAAGTATTGAATTTACTAACTAAAGAGGGATGAGTGACACACYGTTTAAATGTCACTTCCTCTTGCTATCGCCATCCTAGCTCTGTTCCAACGCTSATACAATGATGATCCTGCAAAAGAACGCAACCAACCAAAAGTGATAGAAATAGCATAAACTCAATATAAAACTATGTATGTGATCAAGGAATGATACAATAAAACACAACAAGCTTTATAGGAAAGAATCATATTACTGTATCATATTAAATGTGAAAGAGAGATTACAACCATGGCCTTGATGTCGTAAGGTCCCTTCCAACTGTCCTTCATTCCCCACACAATTTTTTCTCCAAGGATTCTGAGACCATAGATCTGATAGCTACTCACAATCTATCTTGACAAAGCAAATCTCAAAGCCACTCTAACCAAGCCAAAGCTAACAAGCTCAAGAACCAACAAAGCTAACCCAAGCTCAAGCTAACTTTCTCCATGAGAACTCCTCTCCTTTTATAAGTTGAAGAAGATAAGGTGAGGAGGTTAGGATGATCCCACTAAATCATGAAAGCGAGTAAGATCCAAACCATTCGGATGCCACCTCACCATAGAAGCTTCTCCTTCTAGAAGATTCGCGAAAACGCTCATTTTTCCCACGTGCTAAAATTATCGCACCCTAGCTATAGAGCAACCTGCGAACACCTCGCACCCTGGATATAGTGCAACTTGCGAGAATGGGTCATTCTTGCACCCTGCCTATATAGCAACCTGCGAACTTCCCTTTTTATAAGGTTTTTACATAGGAAAAAGAAATTTCTTTTCTCAGGAGAAGTTCTTCTCCCTTCTCTCTTTACGAACTCAGGCCACTGTGACCCCTCTGAAGGCAAGAAATAGGTTTACATCATTAACGATCATAGGGATGATGAAAATAATTTGTAACAGAGAGCCCCCTAAAGTATGAAGTTAGAACAGAGTGATAACTGAAATACTTTGTCGAGTGTGTGTAGGGAACAAGCAACAGTCGGTTGGAAACCTGCCAACAAACAAGGAAATACTGTACAATAATATATCATCACTGAGGTAGGCATTCCCATACTCAGAATACAAATGACTCAAAGAATAAATGCCGACATGAGAAGATCCATGTCAAGTAAGACAGGTCATGGCCACGAAAGATACACTGTGGATCCATGCCGATATGACTCAAATCTGAACATAGCCACCAAAAATACACTGTGGATCTATGTGTTAAAGACTCAAATTTGAACATAGCCACCAGAAATACAATGTGGATCTCTGCAACAGTACACTGAATATACTCCAACGCAACCTGGATCTATCAGAAAATATCCAAGGTCTTCATCTCCGCCACTCTATAGTACAAATCTAACCATGTGAATACATGTGCTGAAGTCGAACATGGTAGAAACCACTTGATTACTGGTCATTAGTGTATACTGTTAACAAGTGCGAGGGAAATCACCATTAATGTCAATGACTCCCAAGGTACTCTAGTACAATCCAACGAATGTGAATTAATGAGTTGAAGTCGAACACTCGGTGGAATCTCCCGATCAGGGGTCAATTATGAAAACCCACTGTCGAAAGCGAGGAAACCTGCCATTGAGGCATGCAAGTTCCAAGGTACCAATTAGCTTCTAAGCCTAATTCCTGGATAATGAGTTGAAGTCGACAGGAAAAGACTCGTCATAGGAGGGCCTTAATGTATCCCACATCAATGACACGAAACAAGTAACAAGATTTGATGTGGATCAGAATAACAAGTGATTCAGGACTGACTCAGGGATGGACGACGCAATAGAAGGCTTTAAGACTGCAGAAATGGCCGACACAATATAAGGCTTTTCGGGTTGAACATATTTTTGAACATATTGACGACACAACAACTGTCTTGGAAACACTGACTCAACAACAAGGATCACAGACCAATTTGTAATCTTATAGGAGTATGATTGGGAGACAAATGGATTTTCCAACCTAGACACAAGGTGAGTGAAAGGGTATCATGTTCAAAAGTGACTCTTCCAAAGAATACAGGTTTAGATACATTTCTTTCCTAATTTTCCCCCCACCATTTTTGGCAAGTACCTCTTTATTTTTACGCAAGCTTGAGGAGGATAACATATTCTTGTAAATGTAAGCTCATCCTTCAGACGAGTCCCTCAGATTATGTTTAACGAACCATAAGAAGGAGTGGTTTGGTTCCATTGCGGGTCTTTCGATGTTTATTTAATGAGTCCAAAGAAAGAAAACTCATGGGTTTTTCATGTTTAGAGAGTCTGAAAAACACTTAAAGAAAACTCAGGTCCCATATGGGCCTTTCAATGTTTGTTTTATGAGTCCAAAGAAAGAAAACTCATGGGTTTTTCATGTTTAGAGAGTCTGAAAAACACTTAAAGAAAACTCTCTCAGTTCCTTTTTCGTAAAGTAGTCTGATGAGACCGAAAAAGAGAGAAATTATCGCTCGCCATACATGTATTTCAAATACTTTATCGAGCGTGAAAATAGCAAGGTCGCTCGAAGATCTTTTCATGTTTAGAGAGTCTGAAAAAAGATTAAAAAGGACTCCAGGGGGGTTCCTTTTTCGTATAACCTTTACGAGTCTGAAAAATTGATAAAAGTATACTCGGTTACATTCTCACATGAGCATGAGAAAGAACAAAGACTAAGCTCGGTAACTTATTCTCATGTATTTTACGAGCATGAGAAAGAACAAAGACTAAGCTCGGGATTGTTTTTATTTTTACGCAAGCTTTAAAACAAAACAAAACTATGCTTGGGATAGATTTTATTTTTACACAAGCTTAAAAACTAAACAAAAACTATGCGTGCGACTTACCAACGCATGGTTGGTACTTAGCCCCCAGCTTAAGAAACTAGCAGCTCAACTTCAGCATGAAGTCCAGAGGTTGAGGCAAATGCCCCCCTAAGCTTCATTTCATCCAACTACAAAAGGAGGAGGAAATGAAGCTTCAAATACTAGACGAAGGACTTGACTCAAACAGAGAGGGGGAAAACTATTTCATTTTTTAATGAGCTTGGCATAGAAAAAAGAACTATGCTCGTAACCTCTGTTTCATTTTTTAATGAGGTTGCCTCAGAGATGAAAAAACTATCCTCGTAAGTGGTTTCATTTTTTAACGAGCTTGAAATAAATAAATAAAAAACATGCTCAAAGACCACTGTTTCATTTTTTAATGAGGTTGCCACAGAGACGCAAAAAACTATCCTCGAAACTCTCTTCTTGATCATGGATTCCAAGAGGAAAATGCTCCAGAATGACACCATGTCAAGGGAAAAAACTCGGTCATGGATTCCAAGAGGTCTTCACTAGAATGAAGAAACGCACTCTGGAAGGACACCATGTCGAGGGTTGTGACAGGAGTAAAGAGATTAGGCTCTAACAATCCTATCGAATAAATCACCATGTCAACTACTAGATATAAGTCATTAGAAGTTGAAGCCACGGGAGACAACGCCACATAATTGACCTGTGGCAGGGGAGATACTGTCTGCATACAAGAACCATTCAGGGAGGCAATCCAGGCGGGGTCAATGAATGAAATTTGATCAACAGTCACAACTCGTCCATCGTGAGGGAAAGATATCACATGAAAAAGAGTAGAGACAATAGCTTTCATGGCATAGACATAATCTCGCCCAAGGGGTCTTGGACTACCATGACATCAATGAAGACAGTTTTCCCTCCCAAAGTTATTGGAAACTGAGGAAGGGTCCCTAAAGGTTGACTAGTTCTTCTGTTAAAAGATAACAGATTCTGCGTAACCGGTGCAAGTGGAGGACAACCCAAAGCTTGCCAAGCAAGAGAGGACAAAATACTTATAGATGAACCTTCATCTATGAATGTTTTGGTAACATCCCGACCACAAACCCGACGTAATCTGGAAAGGAATGTAAGTGGGAAGACAAGGTACAGTAAGTACATCCCAATCAAAACGCATGGCCTCATTACTTGGAGGGGGTTCCACGGGAGAAGGAGGAATACCCCCTGAAACGGTAGAGTCTGTATCAACGAGAAAAACATGGGCAACATCAGGCTTACTCTCTAGCGGAAGAGTAGGATCAACCGATGGAGAGATCAGATCGACGACTTGGGTTTCATTCTTCAAGGGGAGAATGGGGTCGACAGGTGGAAATGAATCGACCGCTTGGGTTTCACTCTCTAACGGGAGAGTGGAGTTGACCGATGATGGGATCGGATCAACCACTCGGTCTACTAGTTCATCCAAAGACGTGACCAGATTGACCACTTGATCAACTAGACTGACCGACAGGGGAACTGGATTGATCATTCCATCAACTACAGGTGGGTTGAGAGAAAGCTTGTGATAAGCAGCTGGAAGTTGAGGCTGTGAAACAGTCATGTCTTCCAGTAATTTCGAGGCTTCATCCATATGAGGACAAAGGTGAGTGAGATGACTCCCT
>ML778131.1:2620772-2698346 GCA_009831015.1 Picea engelmannii
ACAAGCTTTATAGGAAAGAATCATATTACTGTATCATATTAAATGTGAAAGAGAGATTACAACCATGGCCTTGATGTCGTAAGGTCCCTTCCAACTGTCCTTCATTCCCCACACACTTTTTGCTCCAAGGATTATGAGACCATAGATCTGATAGCTACTCACAATCTATCTTGACAAAGCAAATCTCAAAGCCACTCTAACCAAGCCAAAGCTAACAAGCTCAAGAACCAACAAAGCTAACCCAAGCTCAAGCTAACTTTCTCCATGAGAACTCCTCTCCTTTTATAAGTTGAAGAAGATAAGGTGAGGAGGTTAGGATGATCCCACTAAATCATGAAAGTGAGTAAGATCCAAACCATTCGGATGCCACCTCACCATATAAGCTTCTCCTTCTATAAGATTCGCGAAAACGCTCATTTTTCCCACATGCTGGAATTCTCACACCCTAGCTATAGAGCAACCTGCAAACACCTCGCACCCTGGATATAGTGCAACCTGCGAGAATGTGTCATTCTCGCACCTTGCCTATATAACAACCTGCGAACTTCCCTTTTTATAAGGTTTTTACATAGGAAAAAGCAATTTCTTTTCTCAGGAGAAGTTCTTCTCCCTTCTCTCTTTAGGAACTCAGGCCACTGTGACCCCTCTAAAGGAAGCAAATAGGTTTACATCATTAACGATCATAGGGATGACGAAAATAATGTGTAACACTTGGTCCTGGGATTCAACTGCCAGTTTGCATAATCCTTGTCCCTTAATCAATTTAGCAGGTTTTATATCTAGGTCAAATTCTTGGACTACTGTCATCCATTTTCCTCTTCTCCCCCCCATCTCATATTGAGTGAATAGGGATTAGACTGCAGGGTGAGGCACAATGAGTTTGGTATGGTTATTTAGGATGTAAGATCTGAAGTGTTTCACTTCCTTGTATACTGCATAAGCTTGCTTGTCTATAGTAGGGTAATTTAGTTTGGCCCCTTGGATATTAGTGATCATAAATGAGACTGAGGCATCGTTGTTGTCATCACCCTTCTGAGGAAATACTGCAGCTAACGATTGGTTGGAGGAAAAAGTACAGAGGAAGAAATATTTTATAAAGTCGGGGCTTCACAACACCAGGGATTGAGATATTGCAGCCTTAATATTGCTGAAAGAATTTTTTCATTCATCAGCCCACTTAAATTCAACATCTTTGCAGATCATTTTTTTGTAAGGGTTTGATAGTTTCGGCGAAATCAAGGGTGAATTTCCTCACAAAATTGATTTTCCCAAAGAAGGATTGCATAGACTTTTTGTTGTGGGGTAATGGAAGCTGAGATATAGCCCTAATTCACTCTGAGTCTATGCGAATTTCTACTTGAGATATAATATGACCTAGTAGTTTACCTTCCTCAACACTAAAGATAGTTTTCTTAGGATTTAAGGATATACCGTATTTCCTACACCTTTTGAAAATCTGGGTTAAGTGTTGGATGTGATCTTCTCTGTTAATCAAATACATAGTCATGTCGTCCAAATAAAATACTACACATTTTTTAATTAGTCCCCGAAACGCTATGTCCATGGCCCTTTGGAAGGTTTCCCCTGCATTGATTAACCCAAAGGGTATGCGTTTATAAGCGAAGGTTCCCCACTTGGTTCGGAAGGTAGTTTTCAAACGATCTTCCTATGAAACTAGAACTTGGTTGTAACCTGAAAAACCATCCAACAGGGAGAAAATATCAGAGATAGACACAGTCTGCAAGAGTTGCTCCATTGGTGGGACTGGGTAGTTGTCCTTTTCTGAAGATCTGTTGAGCTTTATGAAATATACACATAGGCAGATCTCCCCAGAGTTTTTCCTCATAGGAATTTTTTTTTCTACCCATGCAGAGTGTCTAACCTGGATGATAATCTTAGCATCTAGTAACTTCTTTAACTCCTAACACATGAGAGACTCCAGGGATGGGTGGTACTTCCAAAGCTTCTGTTGGAAGGGTTTCACTATGGGCTTTAACGTGATTGTGTTTTGAATGATACGAATATCATAAGTTTTCATATCTTAGTAGGACCACACAAAGACATCTTTATATTTTCTAAAAAGTTTGAGATAGGCTTTCCTTTCTTCTTTATACATTATCTTTCCTAGATTTATATTCTTGGGGTTTTCCGGGGTTCCTAGATTTATAGTCTCATACATGGGACATGAACTCCCTGTTTTTGCGTTCGTTGACCCTTTGAATCTTTCCCTCAAGTCAACAAGGTTTTCTAAATTGGCTACTCCCTTCGGTATCGTGTGAGACCTTGGTTTTTTAGTCAATTGATTTGCTTCAGGTTTCTGTACATGAGGGTCGGGGTCTACCAATTTCTCCTGAAACACTTCATCATCAATAGCCAGATCTTTAAAATTATCCCGATTGGTTAAAATTTTTATGATCTGTTCATCTTCTTCAAAGACCTTCCAATTGGAAATATTGTTGGGCACCGACGATTTGTAGAGTATCTGCATAGTGAATCGGGAGGCTTCATAGTATTCTAGAGGGGATAAAATTGAGGCAACAGTGGCGAAATAAACAACAAGAGTGTTCTTTGTTCTTGGTATCTTTGTAATGTTGAAGGATTCAAAATGTTCTATTAGTCTGTGCACCTCATGTTGGCAATTTCGTAGGTGGGGAGAGTTGCAATGTACAATGTTCCTTACTTGTCTAACGATGATTTTAGAATCTCTTAAAACCTTCAATTCTTTAACGTTTAAGTCTATGGCTTTCATTATCCCTTGTAATAGAGATTCATACTCAACATTGTTGTTTGTGCATTCAAATTCTAGTCTATAGGATTGGAAATTTCATTTACCTTTTGGATCAATGAGGATTCACCATGCCCCTGACCCTTCTTGCAATTTAGATCCATCAAAGTATAAGGTCCAAATTTATGAGAAAAACCCACCAATTTCCTTTTTTATACCACTTTCCTTCTTTTCTCCTATCTGTTCTGTGATTTTTAACACAGGTTCTTGCAGAAGAGGGTTTTCTCTGCCATTGTGGGCAGGTTTTCTTGAAAAATCATTTCAGAGTTTTGAGTAAGAGGAAAATCATATGAGAGGGGGGAGAAATTCCTGAAATTAGATTCACAAGAATAATATCCTAGTATAGGGAAATCTGCCGAAGAAGGTTCATTGGGGATTTCTAGGTCGGTGACCGTATGTTTCAGATATATTTCCTTGTCGATCCTGATCATATTTAGGTGTCCCTTTAATGAAAACGAAAGGTGAGCCCAATCTGTACTAAAGTAACCATTTAACTTCTCATAACAATATCAACTAAGTAGCAATCCATAAGCTTCTGTGATATCTACTACAATGATGTCAATTACTTGAACAAATTTTGTGTGAGTCATCATCTTGATCATTACATCTTTGAGCTCTCCCATAACCTTCACCTAGGTTCTGTCTAGTTGTACCACATGTTTATCACTTTTGACAGAGATTGTGTTTAATTTATTGCATATAGACAATGGTGTAACATTAGAGGATTCTCCCGAGTCAACCAAAAAATTATGGAGGTTTTGGTTGAAGACTTCAAATGTCAAAATGAATGGTGGGACAAAAGGCTTTCCCTTCTTATCTTCAGCGAAGGCGTTCACATTTGGTTGATTTATTAGATCTGAGAGGGATGGATTTTCTCCTTGGTCTATGATTGTTGTAGGATTTTCTACTAACTTCAATGCTTGTAACAAAAAGTCCTTTTGCCGAGGGATTATACAAATGCCCATGATTGATATATTTGCTTTTATTTTTTTTAAATTTTCTACTATGTTGTAGTCTAGTTTGGGCGATTCTCGTGTATGGATGTTTATAGGATTTCTTCGGGAGACAAAAGATAATTTAGGGTGATTGAACGTTGGATTTCCCCTACTTCATGTTTTCACAACCAAGACCTCTGTGGGTGGTTCTTGAACCTCAAACAGATCAACAGGAGGCATTGGTAGGTCAAGGTCCCATATCAATATAGCTGTTTCTTCTGGTGGATCAACTTCTTCCCAATCAACGATATTAATATATGAGCTGCTTGATTGTTCGGTAAGGGAAACCTCATCTAGAAACCAGTTGGACATAAAATTCATGGCATGCATGCATTGTGGGCAGTCTCTTTCAGAATGTTTCTCTTGGTGATAGGTATAGAATGAGTCAGATGCTACATTTCCCAGGTCGATGTTTAAGTTGGATGGGGGAGGTTCAATTGCTTTGAAAGGTGGATTTATTTTAAAAAAGGGTTTATAGGGCCTATAGCCTTGGTTTCCTTCCCCTTCACTTCTTTTCATGTCTATGATTTCATTTGACAACTTCTTAACCATGCGTTGTAGGTCTTCTATGTCCCCACTTCCTTTTTAGGGACCTTGTTATGTTTGTTTCCCTAGAGGTCTGGTCAACAGGAGTCCTCCACTTGGAGAAGGTTGAACTTCCTTATTAAATAATGAGACGTGGCCTTGTTTACATCCATTTATTTGGAACTCTATTGTTTTGGCTTCTTCAAAATTCTCAGCTAATTTTGTTTTAGCAGACCTCTTCACAAACATGGAAATAGAAGCTGGGAGAGCGTTAGCATATAGTTAGATTTGCAACTCCTGAGTGGGTTTAGCTTCAGGTTGAAATTTGTTTAGGATAGTGGTGAACCGTTGATTAAAGTCTTTAAGCTTCTCCTTTGAACTCATGGTGGTGGCAAACAAGTTGGCCATCAAAACTCCTGTAGTGGTTTCTTCGACAAATTTATCTAGAAAATTCTTTTGAAACTTTTTCCAACTATTGAAGTGAGCTTCCAAGTCTTGGCTATGAGTATGGGCCATGATGATGAGGGAACTGAAAAGGGGTAGGTGGGGTCACACAAAATTTTGTTTTGCTGGAAAACGATAGGTATGTATGTGATAAGGGTGAAGAGAGAAATCCAATGGAATAGGTCTCAAATAATAGTGCCAATAGGATCCAGACTCCTTTTTTTTTTTTTTTAACACCTGCGGACTTATACTCCGATATGAAGAGTACTACAGTGATGAATTAATGCCCAAATGCTTAATCAAGAAGTAATGTGTAGTAATTTGGCAAATCAAATGAAAGAGACACAGTTGCACGACAATAGATCTTGTTTGTTCCATTTTTTATTTCCATCCCCAAAGGTTAGGTATTCAAGGGTTCTACAGACAAGTGTTTGCCCTGTGCTATTGCTCTCTGATATACGTGCGGGGTCCAATAGTAGAAGTCGACCCAATATCTCAGGGCACCAACTAAGGATGCTAAATCATGCCCTTAGCCGTTCTCCCCGACTACCCAGGTACTAGAGAGTATCTTCCCGAGTGTTGTTCTTTGTGGCACTATAACAGTTAGGAGAACGATTGATTTGTCTATGGAGGGCTTTAGGTAATATAGGTCGATCCATATACAGGTTTTGTCTGATGCACTACCACTTGAAGGGGTACCAACAAGGGTTACAAGGGTGGCCAACAAATGTGTTCTTAAGTACCACTTGTATTTCTTGTGTGTATGAATCCACGAAAACGGTTTTATGCACGTAACGACAGATCTCTATAGATTAAATATGTCAGAATATGTCTCTACCTTGAAAAAAATTAACCCACAATTTTCTGTCGAGGAAGGTGCTTTGATACCACTTGTAATATTCCAGATATAAAAAAGCATGAATAACATAAATAAATAGCTAGAAATGGTAGATGAACAACAATATAACTAGAACAACACCACAATAATACCAAAATGATACCAAAATAAAACCAGAAAGAGAACTTTGATTACTGAGAGCAATGTTCACTTGCCTCTTTGTGGGGGAAACCTCTAGTAGAGCAGAGCTCTATTAAAATAATATCCAAGAAAAAAGTTCTCATATCGTCGACTCCTATTTATATGAAATATGTCTATCAAAAGAACCATATAGAGGAAGATCCTTCTAGAAGCGGAAGCTTCTATTAGGTCTTCTTACATTGGACTTATTCTTCCTTATTTCTAGGCGTTATTAATATTGAACTTTATTACATCAGAATATATTATTCTACCTACGTGAGGAGTTAGGTCCCTAACACCCATAGACTGAGGGCCAACCCCTTCTTGGGTCAATACACCCTAAAATCCCAAGATATAAGGAAATGGAGGGGAATAATGATGAAAAGTGGTAAGTATGGTCAAGAATGGTACGATGGATATTTAAGGGAGTTCCTAGTAGCAAACCCATCCCCAAGGAAGACCATTACTAGGGCACAATGTCAACCACCAAGGTGAAGCAGGGAAAAATGCATAATGTCCAAGTATATATGATGAAATATAGAAAAATCTAAGATACAACATACTCAATATATTGAATATTGAAATGATGCTCATCATAATACTGACTTGTACCTCATGGAGCAAGGCCCACTGCCTTCCAAAAGACAATTGATGTGGTGGATGCCATTTGTAAATCTGTGACCATCTGTGGTGGTGAGAGGGGTTTGAAACTGTGCAAAAGGGTAATTCTAGTCATGTAGTCTATCGACACTCCATATTTGCAACCTAAAGGCCTCGAGACATAATCTAGTTAGTTATCCACAAAATGTTGATAACATCTGTCTCCTACTTGGGGACATGTGCTCGCCGTAGAGTGCATGGGAACCACAACATCTCGTGGTAGAACTGTGCCTGCAAGGAAACATCAAATTGTCAAGTGCAGGATGGCCTACTCATCCTTGTTCTCATATGATCATAATAAAACCCAACTAAGCTAGAAAAAGAAAATTTTGACATTTTTTCAAAAAATTCTAAGCTAAGCATGAAATCAATATGCAAGTAGAGAAAAATGAAAATGAAATGCATATAAACTAATATGAGCAATCAAGATGCAAATTCAGGGAAAAAAAAATGACTTACCTACTTACCTAGGGCATGGGTGATGAATAAGTCATGTGCCATATTGATGATCGATTCGCCCCTGCAATGATTCTTTATTTGTATTGAATTGTTGGGCTATTTTTAATGATGGAAATTGGAGATTTATATGCAAGTGAGCCTCTAATCCATACACCAATGAAAAAAAATTCCTCTCGGTGGAAGTCTTCATAATTGTGTGGTTGACCCACATGGCATACTTAATTTTAGTGTCCCAACTCTTCTTGTTTTCCCCAACAATATTTTTGACAATGTTCATGATGTTTTTGTTGCTGGACTCTGCCAACCCATTCCCTTGAGGATAATAATTTGAAGAGTGTGATAAAAAGATCCCATACTTGAAAAAAAACTCGTTTAGCGCCATTGAGATAAAGTATTTTGAGTTGTCAGTGGTTATCTTAGCAGGGACACCAAATCTAGTGATAATATTTCCTCAAGGAATTTCATGATGAATTCCTCCGTTGCTTTCTTTGTTGGGATAGAGTCCACCCATCTGGTGAAGTAATTAGTGGCAGTCAAAATCCACCGATATCCATTACTAGAATTGTCTTTGAATTCACCAATGAAATCCAGTCCCCATTGTTGAAAGGGTGCTTCCACAATGATTGGCTTAAGGGGAAGGGCATGGAGGCATTGTTTATCGGTAATAAATTGACATGGACGAAAAGCCCTAACATATCGATGTGTACCAGAGAAGATAGTAGGCCAATAATATCCTGCTCTCAAATTATTATGGGAAGTGGCGTGTGCTATAAAATTCCCCCCACAATGTCCTACATGAAGTTCGGTCATAAACTTATCAACTTCTTCTTTATCAACAAATCTGAGAATTACCCCATCTGGGTTTCTCCACCTGAGACCATTATTTGTTAGGAAATATTTCATATCTTTGAGTCTCATGGGTCTTCTCTTATGTTCCACTAAATGATCAGGGAATGTGAGTTTTTTCAAATAATAAATGACGTCTGAATACCATTCATTGTTTTCAATATCACTTACAATGATGGTGACTTGTTCCTTCTGTCCTACCTCAGTGGTCTCTTGATTGATTTACATCATCATATTTTCCAACCCTTGTCCTTTAATTATCTTAGTTGGATTTATCTCCAAATCATATTCTTGTATTTGTGACACCCACTTTCCTCTTGATCCAAGGAAATCTTGTTGTGATAAAACATCCTTTACGGTGGGCTAGGGGACAAAGGCTTGTTGTATCGCACATAAGTTCAGAAGTGTTTGAGAGACTTGACTAAATCGTAAGATTGTTTTTCCATAATGGTGTAATTTGGTTCTGAGTCCCTAAGATTCTTACTCATGAAAGCTATTAGTTTTTTCGTCCCCTTGATCATTCTTTTGTAACGACACACCTGCGATGGTATCTTTCAAATAAAAAGAGAAAATGATGAAGTCCCTGTAAAATTTCAGGATAACTAAGACTAGTGAGACAATTATTGCCTCCTTAATATGTTCGAAAGACAACTTTCCTTCACTTTCCCACTTAAAACGAGTGTCCATATTTAGTAACTTGTCAAGGGGTTTAAAAATTTCAGCGAAGTTTGGGACGAATCTCCTGATAAAGTTAATCTGGCAGAAGAAAGATTGCAAGGATTTATTTTCTTTAGGAAGAGGGATTACCTTGATGGCTACAACCCTGGAAAGATCAAATATGATTCCATATTTAGAAATGATGTGTCCCAATAACTTACCCTTGTCAACACCAAAAATTGATTTCTTAAGCTTGAGAGAAATGCCATATTCCCTACATCTCTGGAATATAGTTCTTAAGTGTTGAATGTATTGTTTCCTCTTTTTGGAAATGTTGGTCAGATCATCTTGATATATCTCTATGAGCTTTCTGATTAGATATCTGAAAGAATAGTCCATGGCTTGTTGAAAAGTATCCCCTACATTGGTGAGTCCAAAAGGAATTCATAAATACTTATACGTTCCCCAAGGGGTGGTAAAAGTATTTTTGAGTTGATCATCCTCCTTTACCAAGACATGATTATACCTCGAGAAACCATCAAGAATAGACATCATCTCTGCATCAGTTACCCTTTGAAAAAGATATTCCATGTTTGGTAAGGGATAATTGTCTTTGAGTGAATGCTGGTTTAAGTTTATGAAATCTACACAAATCCTTATTTCACCAGTCTTCTTCCTTAGAATAATTGGATTAGACACCCATGATGAATATCTAATCGATTCAATTATTCCTGCCTAAACCATCTTAACTCCTTCTGTACTTGTGGGCCGACCTTTGGGTTTATCTATCCACGCTTCTGTCTGAAAGGCTTCGTGCCATCAATGAGGGGAATGGCCTATTGTATAACATATTCCTGGTAGGCCTTTAGATCTTCATAATACCAAAAAAATACATGCTTTAATTCTCTTATAAGTGTAGTCAACTTTTTCCTCTCATCAACCATTGTTCTTTTATCAAATTTGATTAATTTTGGGGATTCTTCGGTTCCAATGTTGTCTTCAAAAATCTCGTCACTGATTTTGTTTGAAGTTTTCCATTTATACATATCATTTCGGTCAAAGAGGTTTTATAAAGGTAAAATTTCTTTGGGTAAGGGCCCATCGGCCACTTCGATGATCTCAATACTTTCCTTCTCAACCAACAAGTTTATTCGAGCTTCATAGAACTCTCCCTCATTCTATAGAAAGTGAGGAAGTTGACTATCATTTTCAAAAATTTTCTAGCATTCCAAGTTGTCAGGTAACGAAGGTATGAAGTTTACTTCCACCTTGTAGAAGCCGATTTCTTTGGAAAGTTGTAAGTTTGAAGCGAAAAAAGAAATATTGTCTTCCAAGTGATTTTCTTTCCTAGGGATGGCCTCAATGGAAAAGTTGTCAAACCTTTTTATGGAATCCAAAACAACATCTCTGTATTTTTTGAACCTTGTTTTTTTTGCAACAAAATTCTTATTGACTTGTGAAACAATTAGGTTGGAATCCCCTTTCACGCGTAGGTTCTTGATGTTCATATTGATGTTTAGGTTGATGTCCATGATAAGGGCCTTGTACTCAACAATGTTGTTTTTGTAGTCAAGCTCAAGTCTGTATGAAAAAAGGGTGATCTCATTATCCGATGACCTTAAGAATATTCCTGCACCCGAGCCCTTGCTTGAGTGTGCACCATCAAAATCCAGGCCCCAAGATCCTTCTTTTCTTTCTTCATCAATAAAGAGGGAGTTAACCAAAATAAACGTGTTGTCTATTCCTTCTTCCAAAACCTGATGGTTTACGTTGACATGAACTACAATAGTTTCAACTTTGGTCATGTATTAGAGAGACACTTGCTCATTACCTTTGTTGATTTTAACCCTCATTTCATTGAGAGGTTCTGGAAGAATTTGTTGAAAGTATTGCAATAATTTTACTTCATCCTGCTTTGTGCCTTGCTTATTTTAGAATTCCAAGATCCCATTTGGTGGGAAAGGCGTTTTTTCTAACGTTACCTATTTCTCTTCTTCTAAAATATTGATCACGAGATAGGCTTCCCTTTCAACTGATTTCTCTCGTTCCTCTCGTAGGTAAGCTCTGGCATCTAAGGGATTTTTTGGTGAGACAAAGTCATCGATCTGATTAATCCGAAGGTTCTCTTTGGGCCTCTCTTTTTATTGTATGAAAGAGGTAGCTAATTTTTCTTATATTTCACATGCTCTCTCTCGAGCTTCAAACAAAGTGGTAGGATGTTTCCTAATCAGGGCCTCATATGGATTTTTCATAGTTGATATAAATATCTTGAGAATGATATCTTTGGGAGGTTTCAACTCTCAAGGAAAACAACGTATGAGGGTGTTAAACCTATCATTAAAATACCTTATATTTTCCCCTAATTTGCTTTTGCATTTGTGGAGCTGATTCTACAAGGATTGGTAATATCTCTTTTTTCCAAATCTTTTGGTGAAAATTTCCTGAAAGAAATTCCAATTTGTGATCGTTCCTAGGGAAATGTTATCAAACCAATCCTTGTTCCTTACAACAAAAGTGTAAGAAAAAATTTCATCAGGGTATCCTCATGTTGGTCACATGATTCTAAACTATGCAGGAAAAGATACAAGTGATATTCCAGTGCAGTAAGGTCTTCTCTTGAAAAATGGGTAACCATTCTTTGAAGACCTTTGGGAGTTTATGAGGTGATCCAGGGATCTTTGTTATGTCCAAAGTTTTGTGTGCCTCTTTGTTTTGCAGGATCCAAGTAACGCTTGGCGAGGTGGGTATGTGTGAAGGAGGAGGTGTGGGAATAACAGGTTTGGATGGAGGGATAATAGAAGTAGAGGAGCAATTACAAGGGATGGGGGATTTTGGGGGGCTAGGTACTTTGGGTGGTTCTTTACAACCCTTAGAGGGTTTGGTGGGCACACATTTATTTGGTGGCATGGTGGAGTCGCCAGAAAAGCTTCAAGAGAAACTTATCAAGGGTGGAAAAGGGAACATTCTTCAATGGAGTCATCAAGCAAGCTAAGGGATAGAGGTTTTGGGAGGGAATATTTCCAAAGTGTCGTGAGGGCAAAAAGAAGATTAAAAATCTTCCTCGACAGTGGCACCAAAATGTTATAGTTAAATTTGTAGGTTGTGCAAATCTTGACCCAACCACAAAAGAAAGTGCTACAACTTGGGATCCTACACCCAATGTCACCTCTATGTACGTCCCACACTTCAAGGGTGACTAGGTCACTCTAGGGAGGTGATCCCGATGACCCTATGGGGAATGAGATGGATATGGATATATATGGAAGTGGAGCCCCTAGAGGTCAAATATAAATGGAGTGAAATGTGGAAATATATGCCTTGTAATTCAAGTGATTGTTTCCGCAAAGGTGTAGTACTTCTCCAGATGATTGTACCTACCCAAGACACAAGAAAATCCAATTTGCAATGATATATTTTAGTGTGGATCAGAAATTTAATATTTCTGCCCCTAATTTTCAGTAGTAGATGAAAGTTTATATCATAAATTAAGACATTCAAATCAGCACGTAAAGAATAAGATTAATCGACAATATCATCAATGAATTAGGCAATCAATTATGACTGAAAAATGGCACTATGAGGCTGAATAAAGCAAGTTGTTATAACATGTGTTTTCTGCAGAAAATTACAGCCTTATGGATGTAGCATTAAATATCATTCAGCAGAAAAATTAACCATCAAAATATGCCAACGATTAATCCAAAATATGCACCCTAGTTTGTAGAGTTAGTGAGAAAAGTTTAAGAGCTAGTCTAGGGTTAGTTTAGGAGTTAAGAGAGAATTAGTAGCTAGGGTTATGCAACCTTAATGGATGTAGGTTAAATTTTGTAACATAAATTAAAGTAGTGGGAGAGAGGGGATTCCATAGTAGGGGAAGTGTCCTCTCTGTTATCACTCCAAGAAACTCCTTAGGGTTGTAGGCTAAGGATGCTTGGTAACTTAAAAATAATGTGTAGGTATGCTTGGATCAATGGGGTATTTAATGATCAATGTAATGGACAACTCATCATATATATAAAGAAACAATGCTTTCAGGAAACAATAATCAGATCAAGTAATTTGAAAGGAGAGGATGAAGAACACTAATCTTGATTGCCAAATACAGTTGAGTGTAGGGCTTAATACAAGATAGAAAGAAAATCATTCACTTCAAATCTATGAGCTCAATAAAGAGATAACAGTCTTCATAAGCTAAGATAAACTGAAATGAAGTACAGAAATGGAAACATGGATATTTCTGATATTGAAAATGAAAGGAAACTGCAATTTTATTATATCATAAGAGTCTATACAGTAACACAAAATGTATCCCAGTTTGAACCCCTTAGTGCTTCAAATGTCTTTGGCTTTATAGCCTTACAAGATGAAATCTAGATCCTTGAAAGATGGATCAGATCTACTAAAAATAGTCAAATCAAAACAAAGACAACAAGTGTAGGATGAGATCCTATAAAAATGGATCTAGAATGGAAAATCAAAACAAAATAGGAAAGGTCCTATTTAGTGATCTCTAAAAATAGTAGATTGCTGATGAAGTGCAGTTTTAGCCTCCCAAGGCTGTTTGATTTGGTCCTCCAAAGATAAAATTCAAATTGGGTGATGTGTCATTTGATCCCTATCATTTTTCCCTTGAAAATGACCGAATCTAGTCAAAAAATTCCCTTTTGACTTTCATCTCCAAGAATGGCCTTCAGATTTTGATTTGATAATTCATAACTAGCTTATTGAAGAAGATTTCGAACCATTCAAACCCAAAAAATCCTGATATGGGAAAAAATTCGGCTATTCTGGCCGTGACAGGTTTTCACCAACTAATTTACCCGAAAATCTTCTCCTTAGCTGGTGAAAGGTGGAGCTTTCACCGGCTAACTAGTTATAATTCTGCCTTCTGTGCTGGTGAAAGCGCAGATTTTTTCAAAATCAAATTTCTCAGTCATGGAGAGTCTAATGTGCATCCTTAAATAGTCGATCGACATCTACAAATCCTAATATTTCCAATGGTTCTTTCAAATCTGCATTTGGAGCCCGAGAATCTAGTCAAATATTCCTTACAATATTAGGCATCACTCTTTCAAAAATGCCAGTGCATTTTTGATCGCTAACATCTTTCTCCAACTGGGATGGAGACCTCCCTGCGAGGTCTCCAAGAACTTGGAAGACCTAGTGCCTTTAGTATTGGGCCATGGAGTCATTCAGCCTTTTCAATCCCAACAATGTTTATAACCTGCATTTATATCTTTGGCTATTTACAAGATCCCTTAAAATTCTGTTTCTGAAAAATCTGCCACTTGTCTTCGGAGTTGCTGCCACTTGTCTTTTGCTAAATTAAAATCTACATATTGTTCCCTCAATATTGAACAATTTATATCAGAAGCATCTTAAGGATTTAAATTTATCTTCAATTTGTTGCTTTCAAGACTCAAAGATATCACGTGCCAGATATATCCTAGAAATGTGGAATTTCTAACCAAATGCCCAACTGGAAATTTTAAACTACTGTTACTGCTATCATAGTTGAAGTATGAGCCATTCCACAGCTTCTCATACAAAGTTTTTTTCTTTTGAAATTTAGATCGAAAATGTTCTCTCGAAGCTTTATCACCAACTTCATTTTCCATGGCAGCAGCTGTTTGAAGGGCTTCCACCCTGTCCGCCAGAATAAGAACTGACACCAGAAACAGACCATGCATCGTATGTTTGATCTGGGAAATCTTCATTTTCTATCATTCCATCTTTATCTTGGTCAAACTGATCCATGTAAGCCATGGCAATATAAACAGAGGGCCAAACAGCATGGGCAAATGATTTGTCACTAATTGCAACCATGTCTCTGTAAACCTGTAGAACAAATTTGGGGTTGATATCTTTCCATCTATTAGAATCATGAATATTGTAAGCATTCAATTCACACCAGGGGTCATTTAATCCAAGATCATGTGGCACTACACCTAAGACATTTCTGACACCACATTCACCTTCAAATAAGAACTTCACCTTTCTGGATCGTGCATCAATACAGTAGCAGCAAAATCTCTTTGGATGCTGAGCTTCAAGTTTTGGAAATAACATAAGCAATGCAAAGGATGCATAGAAATGCACGTCATAAGTATTCCACATCAAATACTCAATTCCTTCCAGGTAAAGAAACTGCCCAATATTTTCCTCCTTATCATCTGATTTATTGCATTATCAACATCCTGCTGATTTCTGAAGGAAACCAAGCCAAATCCCCTTGACCTGCCATATATTTGATCCCACATAACCTTTGCATTTGAACAACTTGGATAAATATAAAAACAAGCAAAGAGAGTTGCATCTGTAACCTCTGGGCTGAGATCGCCAACAAAGATGCTGTAGTGACCTGTTGTGTCTTCTCTTTGCCCACTTTCATAAGCCCAATTGACTTTAATATCCTGACCATATATTTGTTTTCCATTAAGATGTAAAATGGAGTTTGCAGCTGATCTATGGTCGTAGTAGCCCACAAAACAATAGGATGACTTTTCTTTCTTGATAAGCTTGCATCCCTCTAGTGGGCCAACAACACCAAATACCTCTGCAAGAAGACCTTCTGTGACATGTACACTTATGTTACCCACATATCTGGGAAAAAGGTTCCAACAGGACAACATGATAGAGTGATTGTTATTGAAACATGGCCCATTGTATGAGGGCCTGCTGTTGCTGCTGCTTCAGCCTCTGCTACAATTGTTGGTCCGACTGAACCACCCCAACTTGCTGCTGGGCAGTCTGCTGTATATAATTTCACAAGTGGCATATCGTGAGCTAAAAATGGCCAATAATTCTCTACCATGGAATTCCTTTTTGTGGATCCTTGCCATCAATAATAGAATGATGAGGAAAATCATCTGGCGAAATTCAAACCTCTTGCACTGAGTATTTTGAGCAAATCTTCATGGACAGTTGCATTACCTTCTGGGTGTGCCTCCAAGTACCAACCTCCATCAATTTTGGCCCTTAAGGCTGGTCCAAACTTTGACATAATAGTGATTGCTGATGTGTTCCTCAAATCCAGGAGATATGTGTGCAATTAATGAACAAATAGGTCAAGGGTCACAGGGTCTGACTCAACAAAGGAATTGTGACTCAACAAACAAAGTTAGATATTAGGTAATCAAACTGAAACAATGAGTTGGTTGAGATAATAGACTCTAATTCGATAGATAAAACTGTAACTCAGCAATTAGGAGTAATTTTAGGTAATAAAAACTGAGTTAGGGTTTCAACTTATGAATTAACTCAACGACCAAATATGTAATTAAGAGCGCAACTGAAAGCTGAAGATACGACTCACAGTTTTGGTATATGACTCAATTCGAGTGACAAGTGTATGATCAAGGATAAATCAATGATAAATAGTAGGACTTAGAGTTCTATTATGAAAACCTGGGATGAAGAGTGATTATAGGTAACTCCAGTCAATTTAGGCAGAATTTAAGCATGAACATGACTTATCAAAGAACTGTGACTCAATCAAATAGTAAACGAGTTTTGAGCTGAGAGTAATTCAAGTATTAATCACACACAATCGAGATTGATGCTGGATGTTAACTGAATGCACACTTGGATAATGAATTTGCCAAACTTTTGACCATTCTTCAGCCACCTTGAACGGATCTGAAATTTTGAAAATACGTTTTGAATGAGCAATTCATGGGCCGTTAGAAATACCAGGACTCGATGCATAACTAGATGAGAATTAAAACACTCCCATAAACGAATGAAACCAGTGGACTCCTGAATAGTTCTGAACAGAGTGGTCTGTACTCATTATATTCACTTGAACTGGCCGTGACAGTGAGGTCTAAATAAACATCTCTACTCAGCCATATCACACACCAAATGAAATGTTTGTTGGGCGATTTACAAATTAAAATTCGACACCACAATGGGAGTTTATCATCTTGTAGTATAGGTCTTTGCCAAATTTTTATAGATGACTCCCAATTTCGATGCTCAATGAGGGTATCCCGAACAAGATTTGTTGTCGCATTTTCATCAGATCCATAAAATTTGGTATAACGTCTTTTATATGATTTTCCACTAGGAAATCTGACTTCCAGACTGTTCCATGCTAATGCAAATGTCACAATCTTCTTTCCATGAGGTGGAACTGCTACTGAAGCCATAACAACAACCCCAATTGATGCCCCTTGTTCTGAAGGAGGCGAAGGTGTGCCACAAGTATTTTCATCAAAAGACCCATACTCTTATCTAAAAAATCTTCTTGGTCTTCAAAATCTTGACAATTGTAGTAGATCTCCATAGGCTGTGTGAAGAATCGAGTTTTCCACTATTGGTAGAAAGACAACATTTTTTTGCCAAAAACAGGTAACCAATTCAATCTTTCCGCCTTGCTAGACACCTTCAAAATTAGAAATGAAACTTGATAATAATTCCGTTAATTATCATCTATTGTTAGGAACCCTTCTGATGGCATTCGGATTAAGAAAAATTGGATCTGTGCAAAATTTGTAGCGTTCTGCCCTGTTTCTGTGCCTTTGGTCATTAAAGAGACAAAATTTGAAAACGTTAACTACCAAAAGCTCTGCCTTTTGGTAGCTAATGAACAATCATTTGTTCGCCTAAGCCACCAAAGGCTGTAACAAAACTTCAAAAACTCAAATTTTTTTTCCTTACTTCATTTATACTGAGAAGATTTTGGCTGCTTTGACGATGTTCCAGTCTTTTTTACAGGTCTGGTTTTTTCTCTCTTCTGTGCCTTCTTGAGGATGTCCCTTCCTTGGCTGTTTTGATTCCACAATTACTCTGGAACTTGTTTTCATATTTAGATCGACAACAGACACATTCAAAAACTTTCTATGAAGATTCCTTACATTTGCATCTTGGTCACTTCCTTAATCCATTTCATCTTCACTATCAATACCATGCCTTCCATTTTCTTTAAAATCATAACCTGCATGTTCTCTTCTGAGATGAAGATTTAATTTATACTCATGTATGTAGAATTTGTCACAGCCCTCATCAGGACAGGAAAAAGGGCGATCTGAAGGGACAAAGCCATATACTAAAGTTGGAAATTTTGGATGAAGAAACTCCCTTTCAGTTTGAGGGGGCAACTTCACCGCATTTGCCAAATTCTTCTCATGTGTGGAATTTATGTGAGCTATCTGTGGGGTAGTAAGATATAATGAGGGTGATAGACAACAAACTAGTTGTTAAGCACCCAACAAATAATGAGAAAATAACATCAGCATCCCCAATCCTTGATATATCAGTTGTAGGTATGATAACATATTTTATGAATTCTATCCATACAAATACTTGCTGGAGTATTGGAAGGTGTGAATGAAGAACCTAGTAATACAAGGGTCAAAAAATGTAGAGCTACCACTACTTGAATTTATGTCACCAGTGAATGTTTTCACCCCTAAACAGTTCGGGGCTATTCAAAACCACCACTGTCTGGTGATGCATTTCATGGTGTTGAGCGTACATAGTTGTTTCTCCTTCATAACCAAGCAAATTATTCTCAGTATAGGACTGCAAACAATACTGGGCCTCTTTTAGATATTGAAGCATTTAATAGTCATGGTGTATACACACCCCGTCAAGACCCACAATGTCCTACTGGTCTTTTGTTCCAATCTAGAACTTATAAACAAAACCAGTCGAGAATAACAAAAATAAACAGAGGGAATTTATAAATCGCAGTTGTAGAGTAGAAAGGACAATAAGATTCCTGCTCTAGACTACATCAAGGCCAACATACAAGGCCATCTGCTCAAATATCCTCATCCATCCCTACAACTTATTCAAACTGTAATAAAATGCTGAACAGAAGTTCYTGCTACAAACTACTAGACTGAAAAGGATCTCATGCTCAATGACGAGCTTATTTTCTATCTATTCCTACTCTAACCAGTAGAGGCAGATTGATCAAGTAAAACTGAATTTCCAATGCAGCCAAGTAAGAAACTGATTTACTGATATCATGCTTGATCTTGACTTGAAAAATATTAGAAACCATAGCATACAAAAATGGATTTTGAAAGGGAAGCAGAACCAACCTTCTTTCAAAAACAGATTGACATCTGTTCTACTCAAAGACTCGCAATAATCATCAAAAGGATCAACGAAGCTGTAAAGAAAAACCACTTCCTGTTGTTTGATCTGAAAATAAAAAAATCTCTGGGTATTCTCTTTCCCATGAAGGATGGCACTTTCAGCTATCTGTAAATCTGAAAATGGTTGTAGACTGATTTCTGTACTAATCATGGATTGTTTGATATTTGCTACAGATTCCAGATCAAGAATGATGGGTATCGATGGTAAAGGCAAGAACATCTACTTATGAATTTCTTGGGATATTGAATTCATATCAACAACTTCTTTATCAAAATCTGAAGCCTCCTTAATCCCATAGTCAAAACTATAAGAGACATTTAAAGCAATGAAAAATGTGTCTACAATATGACTATCACCAACATCTTCACAATCAGAAGAAATACTAACTGAATGCTGGATGTGGAATGCAGATTCTTTACAACAATTATCAAAAATAAGATCAGCTGAGTAAAACTTCTCGTAATATGAATTGAAAGCCACATGAAAATCCTTCAGAGAATGGATACTAACATTAGGAAGAGATTGACACCATTCACGAGCATTTTCTTCTAAAGAAAATTTGAACAACTTGATCAAGACATCTTCGTGAACAAAACCATGTTCAAGCATGCACTTATGAAAATTGAATAAGTTCTCACCAGGATGATCATTCTTGCTTCCTCTGAATATCGAAAGATAATCATCCAATTCAATTATAGTCGACACTGGATGTGGAAAACCAGCTATATCTGAAAAATCATAGAAAGCATACCTCTTAGCTAAGATCTTTTCCATTTCATACCAGTGGAGTTACCAACAGATTTCTGAATAATGGAGTCGCCACTGAATTCGCCCTTCATAGAGTCGCCAGATAGATGATGTACAACCGATAGTGTCTACTTCTTGTCTATCATCAAGAACTAGATCTGCTGTTTCGTTCTCCCAAGGAAGCTGAGCTTCAATCTCCTCTCCCCGACAACGACGCCAATTTGTTATCACTCCAAGAAACTCCTTAGGGTTGTAGGCTAAGGATGCTTGGTAACTTAAAAGTAATTTGTAGGTATGCTTGGATCAATGGGGTCTTTAATGATCAATGTAATGGAAAACTCATCATATATCTAAAGAAACAGTGCTTTCAGGAAACAATAATCAGATCAAGTAATTTGAAAGGAGAGGATGAAGAACACTAATCTTGATTACCAAATACAGTTGAGTGTAGGGCTTAATACAAGATAGAAAGAAAATCCTTCACTTCAAATCTATGAGCTCAATAAAGAGATAACAGTCTTAATAAGCTAAGATAAATTGAAATGAAGTACATAAATGGAAACATGGATATTTCTGATATTGAAAATGAAAGGAGACTGCAATTTTATTATATCATAAGAGTCTATATAGTAACACAAAATGTATCCCAGTTTGAACCCCTTAGTGCTTCAAATGTCTTTGGCTTTATAGCCTTAAAAGATGAAATCTAGATCCTTGAAAGATGGATCAGATCTACTAAAAATAGTCAAATCAAAACAGATACAACAATGTAGGATGAGATCCTATAAAAATGGATCTAGAATGGAAAATCAAAACAAAATAGGAAAGGTCCTATTTAGTGATCTCTAAAAATAGTAGATTGCTGATGAAGTGCAGTTTTAGCCTCCCAAGGCTGTTTGATTTGGTCCTCCAAAGATAAAATTCGAATTGGGTGATGTTTCATTTGATCCCTATCATTTTTCCCTTGAAAATGACCAAATCTAGTCAAAAAATTCCATTTTGACTTTCATCTCCAAGAATGGCCTTCAGATTTTTATTTGATAATTCATAACCAACTTATTGAAGAAGATTTCAAACCATTCAAACCCAAAAAATCCCGATCTGGGAAAAAATTCGGCTATTATGGCCGTGACAAGCTTTCACCAGCTAATTTACCCAAAAATCCTCTCCTTAGTTGGTGAAAGGCGGAGCTTTCACCAGCTAACTAGTTATAATTCTGCCTTCTGCGCTGGTGAAAGCGCATATTTTTTCAAAATCAAATTTCTTAGTCATGGAGAGTCTGTTTTGCATGCTTAAATAGTCGATTGACATCTACAAATCCTAAGCTTTCCAATGCTACTTTCAAATCTGCATTTGGATCCTAGGAAGCTAGTCAAATATTCCTTACAAGATTAGGCATCACTCTTTCAAAAATGTCAGTGCATTTTTTATCGCTAACACTCTCAATGTGGCAAACCAACTCGAAGCAAGAGATCTTTCAAAAGACAACATTTCACGTTTTCCAAGGAAATAATTTTGTATCTCCAATTCAAAAATGAAATGACTAGTGCCTTTAAATATTGGGTTGATGGAGTCAAGTAAATGAATTAGAGATGCTACTTCCTTAGGGGTGTAAATCCTCTTACTTCACAAGGAAAGTATCTCTAGTTAGGGTTTGAGAACGAGGGGTGTAAATCCTCTTACTTCCTCAAACAAAACTTTGGAACATCAATGAACTTCAAGCAATAAATGATGCAGACTAGAGTGGGGGTGAAAATTCTCTTACTTCCTACTTATCTCCTAGCACAACAATCCTTGACTTGAAAAAATTATATCATAAGAGTATAAGACCATACAAAAATCAAGAAAGATGATAATACAATCCACCATAAAAGCTAGAAACCATTCATCCAAGGCTAGAACCTCACTCCTCCATCAACCATTCATAAAATATAGCTATAAAAAAGGTGCACAAGATATAAATAGGCCAAGTGTAGTGAAATTTTCAGATCAAGTCTTCTCACAAGAGGGAGAGTTATGTCCAAATGAGATCTTATGATCTCTTATTTATAAAAAATGTCACTAAGGTGACTTGTACATATATTAAGGGGTAAGCCAAAATACTAGGGGTAAACAACCCTAATATTTCCCGCTTTAACAAATCAATATTAAACAATTAATTTAAATTTTCACTTTTGCACAAATATAACCCTAATTTTAGTAGGATGCCACCCCTTTAGGGGACATTTTGGAATTTGGAGGAGGTCGTTGGTGATGGATAAGAGTAGAGAGGCTTCCCAAAGCCACGTTCCAAGCATCCAACAAATTCCTTCATGATGAAGTTTCAAGCCCCTTCAAAACTTCCTAGTGCCAATGTATGCCACCTCACCACCAAGCCCTAACCCCTCTAGGTGATTTCATGCCTCTAGGAGTGACGTTTTTCCTCTCCTAGGAAAAACGTTTGGCATGTGGGGGCTAGGATATGTATTCCAAGTCATATTCAAGGCCTTGCAATTTTTATCTTTCTCATCCACCATGCGGGCCCTTGGCACCTAACTGTGGGCTTCAATCCCCATGGAAGCCCAAGCTAGGGTTATTATTCTGAAATTGTCCACCAACTAGGTCCTGCAGAGAAAAATAAGCAGGCCCTCCAAGGATCTCAAGTCATAACATCATGATAAGTGAATCCAATCAATAAATAAGACACCTAAGAATGTGCATCAAATATCACTATATCAAATGATTAATTGCTCAAAAAAACTATGTGACTTGTCAAGATTGAATATGGGAGGGTTAGCGAGGTGTCCTATTGGGTAGATCTTTCCCTAAGTCAAGGAGAGATTCCAAGAGGTCCCTCTCTAAGCCATGCAAAGTGGGTGAAGTGGTTGGGATCAAGACTCAATGGGCATAGGGCTCATGAAATACAAGGGGTCATAGTATCTCATTCATGGGTGCCTTTGTAGAGGGTGCATGGTACCTTCGTCCGCAATGTACTTTTTCCAAGCCCATTAATTTCCATTCTTTTGTTCTTTCATAATTTTAAGGAGAGATTGATGGTCACTTCCTTGGCATGGTGACCGGATAATAGAAATGTCACCCACAAACACCTAGTGGAAATGAGAAGGCTAGTTTGTGATGAGACCCCTTTTCTCTCAGCCATGCAACTAAGAGACATTACCCTGGTTTGGTGACCAGATGATGGCAATGTCATACCACTAGATATTCATGGATGTGATAGGTCAGCTCATGATGAGACCTCCTATCCTTAAAATAACCTTTTAAGCATTCTTTATTATATCGTGGGTCCCCTTTACTCAAAGATAAGTGTTTCACTGCTTTCTTGGGTGATACATGGGAGAAGCATATGGAAGGTTCATATCAGGATTTTATATTTTACCCAACATCAATTCCTCTGGGCCTTCAATCCCTTCTTCCCATAAAATGAGGGACAACCCGTTATGAGGTCAATACACCTTAAAATCTCAATATATAAAGAAATGGAGGGGAATAATGATGGAAAGTGGTAAGTATGGCTGTGAATGATATGATGGCTCCTTAAGGGAGTTCCTAGTAGAAAAACCATTCCCAAGGAAGACCGATTACTAGAGAAAAATGTTAACCACCAAGGTGAAGCAGGAAAAAATGCATACTGTCCAAGCATATATCATGAAATCTAGAGAAATATAAGATACAACATACTCAATTGGATTAAATATTGAAATGATGCTCACCATAATACCGACTTGTACCTCATGGAGCAAGGCCCACTGCCTTCTAGAAGCCAACTGATTTGGTGGATGCCATTGGGAAATCTGACACCATCTATAGTGGTGAGAGGGGTTTCCAACTGTGCAAAATGGTATTGTTGGTCATGTAGTCTCTCGACACTCCATATTTGCAACTTGAGGGCCTCAAGACATAATCTCCCTAGTTATCGACAAAATGGGGATAACATGACCCACTCTCCATTATGCAATTCTTTCTTTATCTTACTTTTTCCTTTCCCATAAAAATGTCTTATTTTTAGTGTTTTTCGATAAATTATCTTTATTTATTTTACCCCCATTTTTTTCCATTATTACACAAATATTTGTTTTTAAGTACTTATTATGATCCCTTTATGATAATTGTTATACTTTTTTGTTCTTATATATTATTTATTTATTTAATAGTAATATGGGGCATGCTAGTATATCAACATTTCTCAATCTTATTCACTATTAAACATATTGAAGGTGATCCCAGTTAACTAAAGGGAATATATGTAAAACAATCAAACCTTTACCAAACTTGCAAGTTAATAAAATTGCTCTCTAAAATGTTCAAGATAAAATCACCAATTCTAAGCATAAATTTGAAAGAAAGAGTATACAAATTAATCTAAAATTATTTATATATTCCCTTAACACATTCAGACCAACAAATCCAAGAAAAATATGTAAATCCTATCTTTTGTTTCATTTCCTTAATCCATTCACTCACTTATAGGATATGCCCATGGTTTCTAGACCTAATAGAGATGGTTTCTCGTGGCATATACACGCTCCATTTGCAGGTTCCCATGCTTGTAACCACTACAATTCATGGTCACCATCAAAACCATGATTTTTAAAAACAAAAATTGTAATATTCCATAGATAAAATATCAAGGAATTTGTAACGTTCCCAACCACCCTAGGCTGGGCCACGCCACTCCATAAAAACCTCTGACATAGTTCTGATACCACTTTATAATGTACCCAGTCTCCTACTGAGTCCCATTACCACCTTACACATTCTCTAAGTCAACCAAACTATAACATTCCCAACATACCATTGACCAATGTTACTCTAGAGGTACACTGCACATAATCTGTTTTAGCATAATATGCATAGTTTCATTTGAAGTAAAGTGCTCAACCCAAACTTGAGCTGTGCCACATAACTTGTAAAAACAGAAGAATTTTTTTTCCTTACAAATCAATATTAGTAGTGGAATTAAATCAAAGAACGGTGCACACCAACATATTGACCACATAACCTAATTGTACGCACATCCATGTGGACAACGTGTGGCACTCCTGAATTGACTATGCATGAAATCCAATTCCTTAACTGCACACTCATGAGTTTCAACCTCCAAAGCAAAAAGTTTACGCTCCTGCACACCTGACCATTCAGTATTCTTCTTAATGATTCATAACTAGAACCACCAGGTTAGTTTAACAAGAAAGACTACCATATTTTTCATATCCATGCACAACTGCAAATATAGGCTAAGTGCACCATACTTGAGAAAAAAACAACAACATAGTGAGGAAATTACTCATATGCAACACATCAAATAATTTAACATATTTCAAACATAGTCAAATATTCTCAGTAAACAATAAAAACACATATAGAACACTTATCTTAAACGAAAGTCACCAACTATGGCCTTTACTCAGACATTCTCCCAACCATAGACATTGTTATTCATAATCTTTCAGCAACACATCACCCCTAAGCTGGGGATCAACCCCACCATGGAAAATAGGGTCCTAGCGACAAGATACGGCCTAAAAATCAAGATAATTTCCCAGTCTTAAATGCCCAATGCTACAACTAGCCCACAATCCCTCATTCCCCACACACCTGTCACACCCAAGGAAGTGTGCCCCTTCTATTCTCACTAGTCCCTCGGCTGTCCCACTTCCCTTCCTAGGGTTACCAGAAATAGGCTAGAAAGGAAGTCTTTTATCCCTGTGACTAATGCCCAGTGCACCAAGGAACAATTCTGAACAAAAGTATCGCCTAAAGAGTATGCTCATGGGTTTGGAAACCACTCCACAACAACCAATGTTTCGCCCAGAGAGACTGCTCACGGTATTCCAACCCAACTCTTCGACAATGAAACTCTGTACTAAAGTCCCACAACTCACTATAGGATTCTCTGTGTAGATAAGGTAATAATCATGTTTTCCATACAGTCCACCCCCTTCTTCCCATGAGAGATTGCAACATGAATATAAGACACCTCCCCCAAAAATAAGCTAAGGCCAACAATATATATTGCATGTCTCCCACTTGCCACTTGTCACCTCCAAAAGTATCTTTATGCCACTTGGTGACCTGTTCCCTACCCTCAGGAACTTAGGATAAATTAATATATCTCACATTACACTTTTCTTAGAAATATTATTAAAATATTCTGCATGAGTTATGACTCATCCCATTTTCCATTTTTGGGTGGATTAGGCTCCCCATATCTTTTCATTTGATTCAGTCAGCGCACAACAATGCCAAATTATATTAATATTCATGACTGTATTTACATGGATGGGTGCATTGGCCTATGTGTGTCCAGGATCACCAGCCTCATAATCACACAGGATCTCCAACTTCCAAACATAAACATCCATTCCCACGCACTAAACTAAGTGGGAACAACACCGTGTAATGTGCACACTTACCTAGGTGCGCAAAACACACAAAATGTGCACACCCTATCTTTACATTAATTCTTAGTGCACTTACTCCGATGCATGTAAAATAATTACTAGGTGTCCTTCGCTCACCATCCTAAATGTTCATTACATTTACACTTGATACCAATTTGTCTCACTAGCCTATGTGTAATTACAAAGGGTTCTGGATTAGGGACACTACAATACCCTCCCCATTATTTCTGCACTGTCCTCAGTGCATCATATAGACATGTACATACAACATTTCAAAACTCTTCACAAATATGAGGATACTCTTCTCACATAGTATCCTCATGCTTCGAGGTTGCATCCTCAGGACCATACTTGGCCCATTGGACCTTTACGATATCCATGATTCGATTCCAGAGCTACTTGGTTTTTCGATCCAATATGAAAACTGGTCGGACTTGAAATCCACCTTTTGGCTCCACCTAAATCACATTCGGATCAATGACATGATTAGAATCAGGTACAATACATTTCTTAATCAATGACACATGGAAAAAATTCTGAATGCATAAAGATGCAGGAAATGCAAGCATATAAGAGACATGACCAATCCTTTCAATGATTTCAAATGTACCACAATAATGCGTTGCTAACTTACAACACTTTCCCAACTTCAGGGAACTGCGTCTAGCCTTCACTTTCAGAAACACATGATCACCCACTCTAAATTCTTGATGGGTTATTCCTTTATCTACACAACTTTTTTTGCTGTCTTGGGAGAATTTTAAATTCTGCACTATCTTTATCATCTGCTCCTCCATTTCCCAGAGTTGATTTGGCCCAACTACTATGCGGTTTTATGAGTTACATGAACTTATAGGCGTGTTGCACTTCCTACCATAAAGTGCCTCAAATGGGATCATCTTTAAAGATGCCTGATACCCATTATTGTAAGAAAACTATACCAAATGGAGGTAGTATTCCCATTTTGATGGCTTATCCATCACATACAACCTCAACATGTCTTCAATTTCCCAATTTACCCTCTCAGTTTGACCATCTAACTGAGAATGACATGCTGTGCTGAAATCCAGACTTGCTCCAAATTCATTGAATAGTCCTTTCCAAAAGATCGAATTAAATTTGGAATCTTTGTCAGACACAATTTTCTTAGGTACACCATGTGACTTAAGGACTTCAGACATGTAAATATCAACAATGTCAGCTACCTTGTATGCCGACTTCATTGGAACAAAATGGGAAGCTTTAATAAGCTTGTCCAATACCACCATAATAGAATCATGTTGCTTAGAAGTCCTACGTAACTTAGTTATAAATTCCATGGTCACAAATTCCCACTTCCACTTAGGAATGGGAAAATGCTGCAACAGACCAGTTGGATGTCTATGCTCAGTCTTGACCTTCTGACATTGGAGACATATCACAATAAAATCTGCAACTTCCTTTTTCATACCTAGCCAAAAGTGTTGGTTCTTGTCTGTGAAAATTGTCTTATGATAACCTAGATATCCAACATAAGGAACCTTATTCATATTTGACAAAATCAGGGTCTTAAACTCTTGATCATTTGGCACATAGACTCTATTGGTGTCAGAAGTCACTCTTGGATTGCAGCAGAAGCAAAGCCTGACACCCATCAGTTTATGTCACGAATTTTTAATAAAGGGGGGTGATCGAATGGAAGTAAACTCAGAACAATATTGCTCACTCAGAAAACTAGGCTGGAACAACAAAGACATGCGAGGTCTTGATCTAACTTAAGCCAGTAAATTGCATAGTGGTGAGTAAGTGAAAGAAAAGAAAGGGGAAAAGTATCAGATATGAGATCCTCTCAGACCAGAGAAGCTTCAAAGTGAACCTTTACAATCAAACATACAATCAAACATACATCATATAGTCACAGAAACACCCGACTGGATCAACCATGCCCAGGCTTTCAGATTCATAAGAATGAGGAGAGGAGGAGGCTAGTTTCCATTAAACAAGAAATCTCAAAATATCATTCTATAACCAGAGAACTAGAGGCTTTTTTAAAGGTTTACAGTCGAGAGCTTTGCTCTACCATCGATAAATTACAAAAATGGAAAAATTGCCTACATATACTCAAAGCCAATAACAACAGCGAAACCAAGACTTATCATTAAAAACCTTACGTCTGTATGTTTACTAGCGGACTGCACCTGCAGTCTCTGGATGGTCGTGCACTTGTGTCAGACGCAACCAGGCTCCTGACAACCTTGCAAAAGAATTGGCCTGTCTCAGGTCCCTTTATAGACTTTCCATTTATGTCGGAGACGATGTCTAACCACCACCAACCACCTCAATAACTGCTTCCTTGGGATTGAGAACGACCCGACCAACTATGCAGTCTTGGGATGTGGAGGCCCTCTATCACTGCCACCTGGATCGGTTGAATGAACTAATGGATAAGTTGTGGAGGCTAGTGCGAGGACCAGGGCACATGATTGGAAGTGGTGGATGAGTAGTGACCAGGTAGGGATGAGGGGAAACAAGGAATGAGGAGGTGATGGGACATGATTGGTTGAGGGAGGACGTGTTGTTTATGACGGAGTGATGTGGAAAGGAGAGGGATAGGTGTTGAAAGGAACGATGTCGAAACGAGAATAAGGTGGGCGAGGATAGCGCTGTGTGGAGGTGAGATATGGAGTGGAAGATAGGTGGCGGGAGATGAAAGGTGGAGGCAATCATGAGGGGATGATAGGGGGACCCGCTTTAAGATGCTAATTTCGGACCCCCCCCCTCATTAAAGGCATAATAGTGAGGGGGGTATGAAATCCATCCTCATCCGCAGATCCAGGCACCTTAATCCTATCCTCTCAAACTTGTGTGCTCAAATCCGGACCCCCCCCCGCCTTAAAGGTAGAAAGGCTAGGGGGCTCCAAAATCCAACCTTGCCCGTAGATCTGGGCACGCAGATCTTGGCTGCCCAACTTTTTCTGCTGCTTAATGAAACACGCATTGTGCCCCAAACTTAGGGTAAGTGGGTTTTTACTCCACTTTTTTCCATCCTTTCACCAAAGGGGGTCACCTATTAGGAAAAATACTCCCCTACATGTTTAGGTGCTAACATTAGGCTCCATGGGGGATAGATTCGTCCTTGTGATGCTATAAGAACTCATTCTACAGTTCCAGTTCCTTGTTGTTGGGCTATGGAGTGATTTATTAAGACGAAGATAAACATATAACAATATTTACAAAAACAGAGGAGTCGTTTAAGGCTCAGAAAAAACATTTCTTCAGGAAATGCCCATTTATTGGGCTATTAAAAACTTCTTCTCCCTCCAAATCCTGCAACCTATAAGTGTTGTTTGAGAATACTTCAGAGATTTTGAAGGGCCCAATCCAGAGGGCATCAAACTTGTTGTGGTTGCCTCTATCCTACCTGGGTGCATCCCACTTAAGCACCAAATATCCTAGCTCGAATTCCTTCTTCCCGACCTTCCTGTCAAAGGCCTACTTGATCTTCTGCTGATGACTGTAAGCTATGTCCATTACCTGCTCCCTGATCTGTTGCACTTCCACCACTTTATGAATCCTTCTGACCATATGGTCCGACTCTCCTTCATGATCCTGAAATAATTTTGCTACAGGTAAAGCGAGTTGAGTGGGAAAAACAACCTCCATCCCATAAACAAGTTGAAAAGGTGAGGTGCCCAGGGACTTCTTCGTTGTCACTTGATCGACCCATAGATCGAATTTGAGATTTGAATCCTAGGCCCTTTTATTTTCTTCCAATAATCTTTTAATGAGCTTAATTAGGCTTTTATTAGAAGATTCTGCCAGTCCATTTCCTTGAGGATAATAGGGAGTGGAGTGATATAGTGAAATCTTGAACTGCTCACAGAACTTAACCAGAGGCTCAAACTTGAAAGAAGCAACATTATCAGTGACAATACTGCTGAGACAACCAAATTTGGCTATGATATCCTCCAGGAAGCTGATAATTACCTTGTGTGAAGCACTCCTGGTGGGGACATCTTCTATCCACTTGGTAAGTAGTCCATTGCGGTTAGGATCCATCTGTGCTAGCCACTTGAAGGAGGATGCATTTCTCCAATGAAGTCCAACCACCACTGTTGAAAGGGTGTTGAAGCTACTGCAGGCTTAAGTGGAAGATATTTGAGCTGCTTCTTTCCTGAGAACCTTTGGCATTCGATGCAAGCTCTGACTTCTCTGCAGACATCAGTGAATAAAGTGGGCCAGTAGTACCCAACCCTAAGAATTTTATGGGATGTGGTCTTCCAAAAATGATGACCTCCACAAAGGCCGCTATGGAAATCAAACATAGCTTTCTGGGCTTCCTATGGATTCAGACACCTCAGAAACACCCCTAGAGGGTCTCTCCAGTAAAAGACATGGTCAATAAGGAAATATCTAACTGCCTTGAGATTTAAATATCTTGTCTTTATTTTTCCCATCACACCAGGAGGCTTTAATTCTTGTAGAAAGTACAAAATGTCTCTGTACCAGTTGCATTCTGGTAATGATGAGTCACCCTGAAATATTTTGCTGGGTGACTCAACTTGCTGATTTACTGAGCAAGTGTTGATGAAACTAACCCCAAAGGCCTTGCAATTGGATTTAGCCAGTAGCTTGGCTAAACCCTTCCCTTTTACCAACTTGGTGGGCTTAATATCGAGGTCAAACTCCAGGATCTTGGCAATCCATTTTCCTCTTCTCCCATCTATGTCAGATTGTATAAGGATTTCCTTCACAAAGGCTATAGGAACATATGAAGTCACTCTTGAGTGCAAGACATAGACTCTAAAAGATTTGAGAGATTTCACCAAGGCATCGACCTGCTTCTCTATGATCTCATACCCAATTTCTGCATCTCTCAATGCCTTACTAAAGAAGGAAATAGGTTTCTCTTTCCCTTCCTCATTTTTCTGCAATAAAACTGTTTCTACTGTATCAAAAGAAGCAAAATAAAAAATTAGGAAATCCTTGGAATAATCAAGACTGATCAGCACAAGTGCCTCAGTCAATGCCTTCTTTATTTGGAAAAAATATTCCCTGGGTTCAACAATCCATTTTACTTCATTTCCCTTTCTGAGCATGGTTGTGATGTGTTTCACAACCTCAACAAAATTTGAAATGAACCTCCTCAAAAAGTTAATCTTCCCTAAAAAAGCCTAAACTTCCTTTCTAGACCTGGGGAGTGACAGGGTATGAATTTCCTCTACCTTTCTAGGATCAATTCTCACTCCTTATGCTTATACTATATGGCCTAACAACTTCCCCTCCTTCACAAAAAACAAATATTTCTTGGGACTTAAGGAAAGGCCAAACCTCCGGATTTCAAGAAAACCTTCCTCAAGTGACAACAATGCTCTTTATCTGACCCGGAGGAGACTGTAATGTCATCCAGATAGATCACCACAAATTGATCTTTCTCCCTGATGAAGGCTATGTCCATGGCTCCCTGAAATGTTGCTCCTGCATTCATTATTCCAAAAGGAATTTTGGCATAAATGAATGTGCCCCAAGGAGTGGTGAAGGCCGTTTTCTCTCTATCCTCAGGCATGATTGATATCTGATTATAGCCAGAAAAACCATCAATCATGGATATCCTAGATGCACAAGTTACCCTCTACAATATGTGTTCCATGTTGGGCAAGGGATAGTTGTCTTTCTTTGAGCTCCTGTTCAGGTTCCTGAAATCAACACAGAGCCCGATCTCTCCATTTTTCTTCCTCACCGGGACCAAATTGGCCACCCATTCAGAATATTTGAAGGGGACAATGATTTGGGCATCTAACAACTTCTTCACCTCTCTCTCCATGACAGGAAGCAACATGGGATTTATCTATCTTAGCTTATGCCTAAATGGCTTAGCCTCTTCCTTCAGTGGGATCTTGTGCTCAATGATGGATGTGTCATATGTCTTGAGGTCCATGCAAACACATCAACAAATTCTCTTAGTAACTCAGTAAATTCAACTCTCTGTTCTTGGGTTAGGCTACTTGGCAACTTGACAAACTTAGGCTCCTCCTGTTTGCTAATGTTTCACTCAGCTGTATCAACATATCCTCTTGAAATCCTACCCTTTATTGCCACATCATTCCCATCAAACAGTCTTTCTAAAGGGACCAGCCCCTTCAGAATGTGATTGCTAGGCAGATGAATAAGATGGTGATTAACAATTTTATTTAAAAACACCTCAAGGTGAGGGTCACCTTCGGGATCAGGATCCTGGTCAATGTGCAATGCAAAAAATTCATCGACGGACTGAAGAAATTTTTCGATTTCAAGATCATCTTCAAATACCTTCCAATGCTTGACATTGTCCGAGATGGATGGCCTATATCTTATCTCGATCCCATATTTGATCTTAGGTGGTAGAGGGATTCTGAATAGACTACCTGAGACAGCTAAGGAATTGGCCAAAGTATTCTCCTCTCTTGGAATAAAAGAAATGTTCAAAGCCGAGAAGAAATTATCAATTAGGTCCCACACCTCATTTTTGTAACTCTTGAGCCGAGGATTCTTAGCCCAATAAGAATTCATGACTTGCTGGATTATCAACTTGGCATCTTCGAATACTGCTACCTCCTCAATTCCCATCTCTTTCAAAACCCTCATACCCAGAACAAGAGCTTCATACTCTGCCACATTGTTTTTGGTTTCAAATTCCAGCTTGTATGATAGGGATATGGTTTCTTGACAAGGTGACACAAAAACCACTCTAGTGCCAACGCTTACGCCAGAAGAATATTCGTCAAAGAACATATTCCAAACAGGGGTTGTAGGAGGAGGTATCTCATGATTAAAAATGGGCTTCTTTTTTATCTATAAAGGAGCTTCAGGCGTCTCAATGATATGCAATAAACTAGACCCCAAATCAGTGTCAAGTGCAAAGATGGGATGATTGGTGGGTTTTTCTTCATCACTAACAATGTAGGCCAACTGAGCTTCTCTGTACAACCTCCTGTGCTCCCCTCCGAAGACTGGAATGGTGACATTTGTGAGAGTCATCTGTAATGTTCCCCCAAGTCTTTTAATCCAAGATCTTGACAACAACATGCCAAACTTGGGGGGGACATCAGCTACCACAATGCCCATGACTACACTCTTCATTGGTAGTGGAAATAAAGAGACCACCAAGTCTTTGATGACTCCAAGACATTGGACCCTCCTTTGTCATGATAATCCTTTGTCACTTCCATTCCTAATTCTTCCATGACTATTTTGGGCATAAGGTTGTGGGAAGCTCCTGAATCCATGAGGCAATTATGAAACACCTTATCATGTACATTCAAGGATGTGTAGAAGGGAGGGGATGAATCATCTCTATATTCTACCATGGGACCTAGGACGATGGTTGGATTTTTATATTGAATATTTACCGAGTCTATGGAAGGCTGGGGGGATTCAGATTGTAGCAACTTGGAGAGGGATCTTTTGAAATCTTCATTTTTAACTAGCTCTAAGAGGGGTAGGGGAATTCTAATATTTTGAATTTCATGCTCAAACTAAAGGGGGAAATAGGATTAGCAGCTTCCCTTACCTCAGAGACATGTTCCTTGGTTGTTGTCGAAGTATTTTGAGCTTTCTTTTCTTTAGTAGTGATTGTTGCAGGTTTAGCAGGCCTTTCTGCTATGAGGGGCTGATCCTGGCTATCAAAATTTCCTTCTTTCTTCCTTGACCTAAGATTGTACTTTTTGGGAGTGGTTTTGGCCCTTTCCTCTTTACCCAACTCATTAACTTGACTATTCATAAAGGATTCTTCATATATAGATTGAGTCAAATGGGGGAAAGGGAAGGTGTCTTCAATACAGTGAATTTTAGGCTTGAGCTCATCTATATCCTCTCCTTCCTCATGAGCAACTAGGTTATTTTGGAGAGGAGTTTGAATCCTTTGATCTTCTCTATCTTTGCCCCTTTTTTCACTTGGAAAAGTCTGTGGCACATTGTTACCAGGCCTCCTGAAGCCTCTGTTATCAATATTTTGGGGAGTTTTGTACATGGGCTTCCCTTCTAACTCCCACCTTTCCATTCTAGCCGAAAGCAACTTTAGCATTTTAGTTACCTCATCTGTCTGAAGGGGAAGAGGAGAGGAATTGGATGGGGAGGCTTCATGTCTTTTCCTGGATATGTCTCTATGTTGAAGGAAAATCTTCCTGCGGACAGGTAGATCTCCTCAAAGAGCTAGACTTTTAACTCTAAGACAAAAAGTGCTTATCATGGTCACTGACTACCTTTTAGGTCTACATAAACTAATGCATGAAGAGGAAGGAGGAAAGATGTACCTTTTACCAGTGTTTGTCCCTGCACGCTCCGAGTTGAACTTCAATCTTGAGCTCCTCGATAAGCCCTGTAGACAAACAAAGTACAACCACTTCCTATTCTATCGAGATTAGTTCGAAGCAGACCTATCTACTTAGAGACAAATTCATGTAATGTCAAACACAAATTAGAAAGAAACAGACCAAGCATATTACATTAATGAAGACAAAACGTTACTTACAACCATAGATGGAATGTAGCATTTTCGTCAAGTTCTCCTTGTCTAACCCTTGCTCAAAAGGTCCATGATTAGAATGACGATAGCTTCACTGATTAGCCTCCACTTTACTGTGTGTTTCCTATGAGATCATAGGTTTCATGCTTCTCATCCCTTCTCCAAATATCACTTATGAGATCATAAGTTTGGTATAATTCTTCATCCAACTTCCCCTTTTACCATGAGAAAGCTTGCTTATATAGCCTTGGAGAGGCCCAACAACTTGAGATATCTTTGGGGCGAGTTGAGGATTTTCCTCCTTGAGTTAGGGATCTTCCCTAAGATCATGGTTGGACTAGGGATTCGAGTCTAACTACCTTCCAAGATTGAAAAGATCTTTCCCCCATTCTTCTCAACAAACCAACTGCTACCTAGAATAGGTAGCACTCCCTTAAAAAGGCTGTCAGAGCGTTATAACTCTCCCCAGTAAGGTTTAGGGGGGCACCAACACTCCCACCAGTAGTAGTGCTCCTCCAAAAGTGCAGAGGGACTGTTATAACACTCCCATATAGTGCATAGGGGAGTGCTACCACTCCTGAGAGAGATATAGGGGAGCTCTCTCCTCCAAAAACTCAGTTTTTGTGGTTCTTTCAGATGGAAAGAGGTTCATAAGCCTAGTTAACCATTCCTCTTCCAAATCAGTGTTTGAGGTGTTTCAAGTGTCTTTTTGATGTCATTATAAGTATGACATAGGCATCATGGCACTATTCTTTGCTTGACACTTGTGACACTTGTGAGAAAAATGCGATACTTGCAACACTTGTAATGAGGACACTTGCGACACTATCAAAGTGAGTATTTTTGATGTGTAACAGATGGCCCCCCAAAGGATGAAGTTAGAAGATGAGAAATGTTGACTGAAATGATTTGTAGAATTTCAAGCAAGGGTATAGATGTAGAGAACCTGACAGAAGTTGCACATAAACATCCAACAAATATTATGACATGTTTCAAACCCAAGGCAGACATACCTATGCTTGGGCGATCAAGACTTGCAAGATATGGCCGCCATAAAATACACTGCGGATCCATAATTGTATTGATAAAAGGTATAGCCACCGAGGATACAGTGTGGATCTATACTCTTATGACCTGAACTGATCGTAGCCATGAGGAATACATAGTGGATCTATGAGATGAAAAGACATAGCCATGACCAATACAAAGTGGATCCATGTGACAATATATGTGTCATGGTTTAAGAGAAACTCTGTCACAACCTGGGAAAAGTACATATCAGAGTGATCACTCAACCCAGGGTCTTTTTACCGATATCGATATAGTACGAATCTAACCATGTGAATATATGTCCTGATGTCGAACATGGAAGAAACCACTTGATTACCGGTCAATGATGTAAATCATTGACAAGCGTGAGGGAGATCACCATTAATGTCAATGATTAACAAGGTACTCTAGTACATTCCAACGAATGTGAATGGATGAGCTGAAGTCGAACATCCGTGGAATCATCCGATCAGAGGTCAATGATGTAAACCCACTGTCAAACGTGAGGAGGCCTGCCATTGAGGCATGCAGGTCCCAAAGTACTAACTGGTTTCTAAGTCTAGTCCCTGGATAATGTGTTGAAGTCGACAGGAATAGAATCATCGAAGGAGGGCCTTGATGTATCCGTCATCAACGACACAAAACAGACATAGAGATGTAATTAGTAGATCAAATGAACATGGACTAACACGAGTATTGAAACAAGATATTTGTGATGGCTGACTCTCGAGGCGGATACTTCCCTTGAACACTGAGGCACAATAGAAAAAACATGACATGGACCAAAACACGATGATGCAATGGATACTGTGACTTTCGTCGGGTGACCCAAAGGAGTAAGAAAAACTCGGAGGATTGGCTCAATGCAGAGGTTCGGTGGATTAATATGTGCGCAAAGACAAAGTGCCGTGTTCAAGGGAGACTCTAAGAGTTATTTGGTAATGTTCTCAAAAACTGCTTGGCTTGTTTCCTTCAATTTCCCCCCCATCCAGATAGACGAGTACCTCTTTTTAATTTAACGAGCTTGATGAGGGTAACACATGCTCGATATGACTCACCTTCGATAAGTTCCTCTTCCTTTTTTTAATGAGCTGGAAGAAGTAAGAGTTCAATCTCGTATGGGCCTATCGATGTTTGTTTAACGAGTCCAAAGATAGAAAAATCAAAGGTTTTTCATGATTATAGAGTCTGGAAAAACACTTAAAAGAGAACTCTCTCAGTTCCTTTTTCGTAAAGTAGTCTGATGAGACCGAAAAAGAGATAAACTATCGCTCAACAGATGTTTGCTTCAAATAATTTAACGAGCGTGAAGAGAACAATGTCGCTCAACAATCTTTTCATCTTTAGAGAGTTTGAAAAGAACTTAAAGATGAATCCAGTGTTGTCCTTTTTCATAATGTTAGTCTCACGAGGCTGAAAAAGAGATAAATTATCACTCGAAAGACACCCTTTCAAACCATTTAATGAGTGGGAAAGAAAGCAAGATCACTCGGAAATATTTTCATGTTTAGAGAGTCTGAAAAGAGATTAAAGGAGACTCTAGGGGGTTCCTTTTTCGTGTATCCATACAGGTCCGAAAAATAGATAAAAGTCTACCCGGATGCATTCTCATGTATTTACAAGCACGAGAAAGAACAAAGACTAAGCTCAGTATGCCCCCATATTGACAGCTAGTGGCTTAACTCCAGAAATATTGTCAAAGGTTGGAGACATGCCCTCCAAGATTCAATTCATTCACCAGCTCCGAAGTCATCACCAATTTCTCTAGTAGATGATAAAAAGGAGAACGGTGGATGAAAAGAAGGTTCAAGAGAGGTGACTATTTCATTTTTTAACAAGCTTGACACAGGAAAAGAACTATGCTCAAGGCCTTTGTTTCATTTTTTAATGAGCTTACCACAGAGAAGAGAAACCATGCTCATGGTTTCTTCCTGATCATGGCTTCTGAGAGGATAATGCTCTGGAAGGATACCATGTCAAGGGACAAAACTCGGTCATGGCTTCCAGGATATCTTCGCTGGATGGAAGATAATCACTCGGGAAGGAACAAATGTTGAGGGTCGCGATAGGAGTAAGGAGATTAGGCTCCAATAAACCTACTAAATAAATCACCATGTCAACTACCGGATCCAAATTATCAAAAGTTGAAAGCATGGGAGACGATAGAAAATCGTCGTCAGGAGGGGAGATAGACTATATATCTGCCCGAATTTCTTCATGAGGGGGACGAAAAGAGGATCGATGATGGTTATGGTCCCAAGGTAACTTGCCAATATGAAGCGTTTCCGGAAGAGATTCATCAAAAGGAAAAATTGGGGAAATGTAGTCGATTGCAGACGACAAGGAACTCAACCATGATTGCATCGAGGAAACGTCAGGCGCTAATAGATGTTGGTCATTTGATGAGGGAGAACTGGATGGGATAGAAACATATGATGTTTCGACTGGACTAAGTGGCACAATGTCACTTAGTGCATTGAATTCCAACAGACAAGGTACAATCCGAGGGTCAGACGATTCCAAAGATTGATAAGCAGCAGTCGAAATCATATCGACGGTGGAAATATGATGTGTGGTCAGAGGAAGTGGTGTAGGGAAGGTACCCATGAGGCTAGAATATTTCAGTAAACCAACACCAACACTTTCATACGTGATCTTGTGGTCTCCCAAGAAAGGAATATTGTTGGTAGCAGGAACGCGGGCATCGGTCGTGCAGAAATCCAGCTGATCAACAGTGACAATTTTGCCCTGATGAGGAAATTGTACACATCGAAAGACTGATGAGGCAACAATGGTCATAGCATAAAACCAACTTCTTCCAAGTAACAAGTTGTAATTGAGGGGAGCATCGACCACCTTGACATCAACAATAACAGTTTTTCCACCCAATTGGATGGGCAGGGACTGTAAAAACCATGGGGATGAAAACCTCACTCATTGAAGGTGCGTAACATCGTTGGGGATTTGTTGAGTGCTGGTGATTTCAAACCTTTCCAACACACCAAAGACATGACAAAAGTCGAGGCTCCCTCATCCAGAATAGTTCGGTGGATTTGTTGATTGTGAACAACACCATCAACTTGGAAAGCAAGTTGGTGGGAGAGTCGAGACGCATAATTGTCCAGGTTAAACATGATCTGATTGGACGACTCAGGATTAAACGTGCCAAGAGTGGCCAAGAGCATTCTATGTTGACTGGGGTAGTGTTGTAGAAATACTAACGCAGACATAGCACATGGTGCTTGAGTCAAATCTTCAACAATGTTGTAGTTTTGGGTGGCACGTGAACCAAGATTAAAGGTAGCTTTATGTATAGTGCTCTTAGGAGGGTGTAATATAGAGTCGAACGTGGGTTTCTCAATCTGGAGTGGTCCAAATGGAGGATTAACCGATGGAAGACTAACGGAGGATGATGATGGATCTGGTAAAGTACCGGTACCGTTAGTGTCTTTTCCTTTGTCAGGGTTACCTAGTGTGTCATATGTCTTAGAATGAGTGGTCAAATTGATCCCATTAAACATATAAATATGTGCACTCGACGAGGCCTCATCATTAGGATCTCTAGAACTTCCCCCAGGAGAGGGGGTTTGAGAAACCATGGATTGCTGCTGTGGAAAAGGTTGAGTAAGCACAACGGGTTGTGACTTCCCTTGGAAAATTTTGGCCACTTCATTGCAAAGTGGACAATCTCGAGTGTAGTGATCGTCACCACAAATGATACACGGAAATTTCAGTTTCCGTTGTGGTTTCTTTTTGGTAGCAGGTGTTTGATTTTTGGGTTGTTCATTATTATTTTTTCATTTATTCTTTGTCTTATTCTTACCTCCGGATTGTTGTGAAGGGGCAGATCGAATTGCATTCACCTTAGTGATCTGAGTTTGGGGGGAGGTATAGGAGGGTGTAGTCGATTTGGAAAAAGATTGATTTTTGACGAAACCAATAACACCATCCGCATGAGATGAGGATGATGGCTTAGAAGGATTAGTATTAGCTCGAGCATCATTCTGAAGCAAATCATACAAAGTACCAGATTGGGAATAAACTAAATCTAAATACTAAGCCCGAGTGATGGCTTGTTCCTCTGTGACTGCACCACCCATAGAGACATCATGAGCGATCGGGGGTAACAATGATTTAGTAAACCATTCCACCAAGAGCATGTTAGGAATGACTGCCTTGATCATCCTTTGTCGTCACCTCCACTCATGAATATGGTCAGAGATATGCACGGAGTTATTTTGATGAAGGGAGGTCAAGAGTTCAATACCCGTCTCGTATTGAATAGGCAGTTGAAGGTGCACGAGGAAAGAGATGGAAAGGGAATTGAAATCATGAAAAGAAGCACGTGGTAGTTCAATATACCACTTTGCTGCCGAACTGGTAAGTGTTCGCTAGAAAAGATGCAAATGTATAGAATCATCCATGAGGGAGTTTGATGAACACCACAAATCGAAATTCATCACATGGTTGTTCGGATCTTCGCCAGGGTTTCCGTCAAATTTTGGAATATCAGAAGGAAGTTTAGCTGGGATGACTCGCCAAACCGGTGAATGAAAAATAGGATCGTTAGTTAACTTAGACAAGTTTAGGAGATCGAGAGTCGCAAGGAAAGGTAGTTGTCGGTTAATTTGTGAATGATACTAGTGCGACATAGGAACACCAGTAGGACCATAAACTAGGTTAGGTGGATAGTTGTAACCAATAGGTCCTCCTACATACGATTGTTGCTAGCTAGGATAAACAAGATTCGAAGATGGTTGAGAAACATGGGCATAACCCGATGGGTTCTGAGCATTATAGGCTGGGTTATGTATTTTCCCATGAGGAGGATAAATTTTTTTCCCTTGAGAATGGTAAGGAGTAGATCCTGGTGGCGTATACACATTAGACCCATGAAGAGGATAAGACTGTGGTCCCGGAAAACTCCAGGTGGTGTTTGGGATGCCGCCCGGATAAGATTGTGCGTAAGATGTTCTGAAAGGAAAAATATTGGATACTACTCCTAGTGGGTTATTATACAAGTTCCCCCCAATGTCAGGTTGAGTAAAAGTGCCTCCTGAAGATACTCCCTAGGATTGTGAAGGGTTTCCAGCAAACGAGGGTTTCCCCCCTGCCAGCAGTGTATTTATGATCGGGGTATGACTGGAAAATGGAGGTTTCCCTCCAAGAGGAGCATGAAAAGGGGGTTGTCCCCAAGGAGGGGTAGGCCCTCCATGGAAAGGTTCATTGGATTGTGGTTTCCCTCCAGCCAATTGTGTTTGGCCAGCAGGGTTCTGCGTTCTCAGGTGAGAAGATGTCCCAACAAGATCATGTGGAACATGTGGATCTGTAGAGTAGAAGCTTGTAGAAACAGGGGTAGAGATTGAAGTGCTTTGGGGGTGAGTAGAGGTGATGAGTCCAGCATTAGGATGGACTTGTGCTGGTGTAGCAGTAGGGTTAATAACTTGATCGACTGGGTGATTCATGGTTTGACTGAATGGTCATGTTTCACTAGGAGGGTCATGAGGATGAAAGGGTTGTCGAATAGATTCAAAATGTTCATAGAGATCGCATCCCGATGAAGTCCTCCATACAGAACGAGCAGGTGTGTGATTGGTTTCTACTGCGGTGCTAGGACGAACAAGAGTCCTATACTTATCACCAAAGATTGGTTATGTGGATCCCATATATATTTCGATAAAAATCCTCTCCGGTAATCATGGGACCTCTTCATCTATGACATTCCCAAGGGAGTCTAAAAGAACTAAAAGTGGTTCGAGAGGGGTTATCGACACATATGTAGTGGGATTTACAATCATAACCAAAGTGTCTTCTAGGTTATCTAACGGAGGAGCAATAACACTTCTAGTGTCAGATTGATTTTCTACCTCTCTACGGTAGTTGTCTTCTGGAGAGTTAGGAGGTAAGGGTTGATAGCCTTCCAGAGGAATCCCTTGCATTCTACGTGATCGGTGAATACCTTTATCGTCTATGGGATCACTTGTGGAGTATAACAGAACACACTGAAAATCTAGGGCCAACTAACAAAAAGAAACAACATACGCTAATAAAATCTAGGAATCAACCAAGCAAATAAAACTTCTCTCGATGATTGTACTAGTTGGTGATGAAATGCAATGTTGTGTGATCAAGTCGAGAAGGGGATAGGATATGGTGGAATAGTTACAATGGCGACCTGCTTAATGGAATTTCACGTTGGTGCAAGCTTCCACATAGTAATTGTGGATTTACCCTCCAAGGAGCCCGAGTGAGTTTGACCAATGTCTGTTCCAGGTACAGTGAGACTTGCCTTCACCATCACCTTGTGTAAGTACCTAAAGATTATGGCAACTAAAGGCACCAATTCGTAGTAAGTCCCTGGGCAGGTACAATTGACATTCCGATCCAAAACGTATGGGCAGGATAACAAGTTCAAAATCAACCCGAGAGGCTCCCACACGTAATCATGGGTATACCTTCAAGTGACCCCCAATATATGATCCGACCACTACAAATAGTTGAACCACGGAGGGATAATCTCCGTAATTCACCCGAATGCAACCTCATGCATAACCCCTGTGTGAGAGGGGGATCCCAGAAAATCAACACGATAATTGGATTTGACTCTCCCTAGGTCAGGATGCTAATGTTTTTTTTGAAAACTTTGGAGAGTTGTACTCACAGCCTAATCCAAAGTGCTAACCCTAGTCTACTGTTGATGGAAGATCCTAAAAACAAAAATTTTCTAGATAATTTTTAATTAGTGTCCATTTTACAACTGTTCTTTACTCAAAGGGTGCGTGAAAGTGAAACTGATGGAATGAGGACTCAGTTCCCAAAAATATGCATGAAAGATGATAAGTAATCGTTTCTTTTCAATGAACGACTATTTAAGGGAAAGAGAAAGAGTCATTTTCACTTTCAAACACTAATATGAAATGTCCTCTATCAATTGGTTCTCAATCGAATCTAATGCAATGCTAAAACATTTTCAAAAATGCCTTCTAATATGCAAACCAATCACTAAAATGTATTTCTTGTTGTTTGTATGAGAATGATGATTAATTCAATGCAAAGACTTCTCCTACCAACTACCCTTTCATATCAAGGAGATTCAGACAAGCGTGATCAGATTTCACCCACATGACACACACCCTCTTGCTATGATTGAAACAAGAAGCAAACAACAAACAAAAGATAACAAAGAAAAATCAAACAATTCACACAAAAGAGAGATGTTGAAGAACAATGGCCTCAAAGAACTAAACAAGATGATTCACAGATTTCTGATTCCCTTTACCAGAGTTCCCGCTCAGTCGGATAGAAGAGAAGAAAGCAGTGGATTGATTTCAATCTCTCAACAACAAAAACTAAAAAATAATGAAGAAGACAACCAACTATGAACAAAAAAGTGATTATTTCTTAGAAGGAGGGATGTCAAAGTTCAATAGGAATAAGCATTGCATCACAGAGAAGCTCAACAAGTGAAAAAATAGGGTCTGGACCTCAGCAAAGAAATTTTTTTAAAGGGATTTTTTGCAAAAAGGGGCTGGTGCTCTGGTATAAGGGAAACCAGGGAATTATAAAGCTCTTTCCAACACTAGGGAGTGTTGGCACTCTGCCAACATGGGCATAGGGGCGCCAGGCTTTAAAATCTCATAAAAATGTCCAAAAACCCAAAATTTTAGTCAAATTTTGACTGTCAAGCTGAGTGTGATGGGGTAAGGAGTCAATCAGCATGTGAAATCAAACATATGGGGTGAACAAGGTCTGAAAACAACCAAAGGGTAAGACAAGGTCTATGAGGAAAAATCAAAACCAAAAGTTTCAATTCTCTCCCTAGTGGAGCCGCCAATTTCTGTTGAAGGAAAATCTTCCTGCGGACAGGTAGATCTCCTCAAAGAGCTAGACTTTTAACTCTAAGACAGAAAGTTCTTATCATGGTCACTGACTTCCTTTTAGTTCTACACAAATGAATGTGTGAAGAGGAAGGAGGAAATACGTACCTTTTACCAGTGTTTGTCCCTGCACGCTCTGAGTTGAACTCCAATCTTGAGCTCCTCAATAAGCCCTGTAGACAAACAAAGTACAACCACTTCCTATTCTATTGAGATTAGTTCCAAGCAGACCTATCTACTTAGAGACAAATTCATGTAATGTCAAACATAAATTAGAAAGAAACAGGCCAAGAATATTACATTAATGAGGACAAAACGTTACTTACAACCATAGATGGAATGTAGCAGTGTCGTCAAGTTCTCCTTGTCTAACCCTTTCTCAAAAGGTCCACGATCAGAATGACGATAGCTTCACTGATTAGCCTCCACTTTACTGTGTGTTTCCTATGAGATCATAGGTTTCATGCTTCTCATCCCTTCTCCAAATATCACTTATGAGATCATAAGTTTGGTATCATTCTTCATCCAGCTTCCCCTTTTACCATGAGAAAGATTGCTTATATAGCCTTGGAGAGGCTCAACAACTTGAGATATCTTTGGGGTGAGTTGAGGATTTTCCTCCTTGAGTTAGGGATATTCCCTAAGATCATGGCTGGACTAGGGATTCGAGTCCAACTGCCTTCCAAGATTGAAAATATCTTTCCCACATTCTTCTCAACAAACCAACTGCTTCCCATAATAGGTAGCGCTCCCTTAAAAAGGTTGTCAGAGAGTTATAATGCTCCCCAGTAAGGTTTAGGGGGGCTCCAACACTCCCACTAGAAGTAGTGCTCCTCCAAAACAACAGAGGGAGTGTTATAATGCTCCCATATAGTGCATAGTGGGGTGCCAACACTCCTGAGAGAGATATAGGGGAGCGCTTTCCTCCAAAAACTCAGTTTTTGTGGTTCTTTCAGATGGAAAGAGGTTCATAAGCCTAGTTTACCATTCCTCCTCTTCCAAATAAAGTGTTTGAGGTGTTTCAAGTGTCTTTTTGATGTCATTATAAGTATGACATAGGAATCATGGCAGTATGCTTTGCTTGACACTTGCGACACTTGTGAGAAAAATGCGACACTTGCGACACTTGTAATGACGACACTTGGGACACTATCAAAGTGAGTATTTTTGATGTGTAACACTCTATCAACCTTATTCCTGAGTGTCTCTCCTTTCCCTCAACAGAAGGTAGAAATCAGGATCAAAAGAACTAGCATAAGTGATTTTAGCAAAGGCTTATGAGGGCTTTATCTCAGCGGAGATTTTATTATACATTTTATTGAATCTCTTGGAGAAGTCAAAGATAGACTCTCCTTCCTTTCTCTTCAAAGACCCAAACTTTTTCATGTAATACATGAAGTATTTTTTGTCTCCCCATTGTCTCAAAAAGGCATTATCCAAATCCTCAATCCCATCTATAGATCCAGGAGGCAGGGCCCTAAACCACTTTCTAGCCTTGCCTTCAAGGCCATGGACAAAAATCCTCATCCATACATCTGCATGCATGATAACATGATAATCTGTGAAGTTGTAAAAGGCTTCAAGGTGTTCTTCTGCAGCTATGTTCCCTTTGCCTGTAAACTTAAGAAGCTTATTTAGGTAGCCATCTTCTAGGAGGGCATTGAGAGGTCGAGGTAACAAAAGGGGAGCATATATAGAAACTATTATAGCCTCCATTCTGGTCATGGGGGGATTTGCTCCTGCCATAGGAATATTAGATGGAGGAGAACTCGGAGGAGAAGGAGCTTGAACAGGGAATACTGGGAATGCACTACCAGGTGGAAGGGGAAACAATGGGGGATTCAGAGAGGAGGCTAAGGAGAGGGGAGAGGGGAGTGACAAGGATTTCTCCCTCCAATCCCAAACCAGGAGGGGAAAACTCAGCAGGAACACTCTCGAAATTCAGGAAATGAAAAACTTCGGAAACAGGTCTGCTAGGAAGATGAGAAGAAGAAAATTGAGTTTCTACAGAAGGATATGGGGAATTACCTGGTTCAGCGGTGGAAGTTTCTCCTTGAGAGGCCTTCCCTTTTCTGATAATCACCTTCAGATCAACTTCAGATGTAGCTAGAGGTAGCTGTGGATGGGACTACATGTGTCTACCTTTGGAAGCCACAATTAACAYAGCAGCTTCTCCCCAATGGAGTAGTCACAATAGAGTCACCAGGTGCACAGTAGAAATCTTGAAGGGCTCTGATGCCCGATGCACCTTCAGAATCAGAGGCTCAATGTCGTTCAATCCCAGGGAAAATTTTCAACTTTGTCCCCGACAACGGCGCCAKAAATGTTGGCATAAGAAGTCACTCTTGGATTGCAGCAGAAGTAGAGCCTGATGCCAATCATTTTATGTCACGATTTGTTTATAAAGGGGGGTGGTCGAATGGAAGTAAACTCAGAACAATATTGCTCACTCAGAAAAATGGGCTGGAAAAACAAAGACATGCGAGGTCTTGATCTAACTTAAGCCTATAAATTGCATAGTGGTGAGTAAGTGAAAGAAAAGAAAGGGGAAAAGTCTTATATATGAGATCCTCTCAGACCAGAGAAGCTTCAAAGTGAACCTCAAACATTGTAGAACCAATACAATCAAACATACATCATATAGTCACAACAACACCCGACTGGATCAACCATGTCTGAGCTTTCAGATTTAGAAGAACGAGGAAAGGAGGAGGTTGGCCACCATTAACCAAGAAATCTCAAAATATCATTCTATAACCAGAGAACCAGAGGATTTGTTAAAGATTTACAGTCGGGAGCTTTTCTCTACCATCGATAAATTACAAAAATGGAAAAATTGCCTACATATACTCAAAGCCAATAACAACAGCGAAACCGAGACTTATTATTAAAAAACTTACGTCTACATGTTTACTAGAAAACTGCACTTGCAGTCTCTAGACGGTCATGCGCTTGTGTCAAACACAACTACACTCCTGACAACCTTGCAAAAGAATTGACCTATCTCAGGTCCCTTTCTGGACTTTCCGTTTATGTCGGAGATGATGTCTAACCACCACCAACCACCTCAATAACTGCTTTCTTTGGATTGAGAAGGACCTTTCCAACTCTACACTCTTGGGATGTGGAGGTCCTCTCGTGTTTCCACCTGGATCAACTGAACGGTCTAATGGATAAGGCTTGGAGGCCAGTGCGAAGACTGGGGCACATGATTGGAAGTGGTGGATGAGTGGTGACCAGGTAGGGATGAGGGGAAACAATGAATGAGGAGGTGATGGGACATGATTGGTCGAGGGAGGACGCATTGTTTATGATGGAGCGATGCAAAAAGGAGAGGGATAGGTGTTGGAAGGCAAGATGTTGAAAAGAGAATAAGGTGGGCCAGGATGGCGTTGAGTGGAGGTGAGATATGGAGTGGAAGAGAGGTGGTGTAAGATGAAAGGCCAAGGAAATCATGAGGGGATGATAGGTCGACCCACTTTAAGCCACCAATTCTGGACCCACCCCCCCCCCTCATTAAAGGTAGAATAGTGAGGGGGGTCCGAAATCCATCCTCAGTCGTAGATCCAGGCGCCTTAATCCTAGCCACTCAAACTTGTGTGCTCAATTCCAAACCCCCCCTGTCGCCTTAAAGGTATAAAGGCGAGGGGTCTCTGGAATCCAACCTTGTCCGTAGATCTGGGCGCGCAGATCCTGGATGCCCAGCTTTGTCCACTGCTTAACGAAACACGCATTGCACCCCAAACTTAGGGTAAGTGGGTTTTTACTCCACTACTTGCCATCCTTTCACCAAAGGGGGTCGCCTATTAGGAAAAATACCCCCCTACATGTTTAGGTGCTAACAGAATCTACGTCTATACATGAGGATCCCATACTCTCTTAAGTCATAGCTTTCCAACTTCTGTTGCGACATACCTTTCTGTAAGGTCACACTTATATCCATATAGCATAGATCTGATTTGGAAAATTCCAAAATGCTGTTGTGCAAATCAGTCTGATACATGCTAATGGACCATGGTTGTAACATGCATCTCATGCATCCTCCTACCAGGGGTGATTTTAAGGATGGAAATTTATTTTTAAATGTAGAATCCTTGGTGAATCTTACTAATCCTTCATATGCCAACTATAAATGTTTGGCAATATTTTTGTAAAAATATTCAAATTTATAAGGATTTTATATAGTTTTTATAAAATTTTGGCGATTTTAAAGGTAAACTAATTTTATCCTATAGAATTTGGGCAAATCATTTTTAAAATAGCGAATCTCCTTTTTGGAAAAACCATGGAAAATTAGCCCATGAGCGAAATTTAGCCCCTAAAATCATCCATGCCTCCTACTGAGTGCGTCAACCGCCTTGTTCTCTCTTCTTATGATATTTTTTATGTTGAAGTCATAGTAATTGAGGAACTCTAACCACTTGCTTTGTATGGAATTCAAAATTGGTCATCCAAACAAGTACTTTAGACCACAATGGTCTATCCTCAACTCAAATCTCTTTCCCATGAGATAATTCCACCACATTTTCAAGGCATGCACTATATCTTCCAACTCTAAATCATGCGTAGCATATATCCTTTCATGTTATTTCAACTTCTTTGACTTGTAACACACCACATGTCCATTCTGACTTAGGAATCCACTAGTTCCTTCCTTGCATGCATCTGTGCACACAAAAAAAATGCATCTAGATCAACAATTCTTAAAATCGACTCATTTGTTAAGAAATTCTTCAAGTGCTAGAAACTCCTTGCGCAATCTCAAGTCCATTCAAATCATGCACATTTCTTCCGTAGGGATGTGATTGGATGCACAATCTATGAAAATCCTTCAATAAACCTTATGTAGTACCCTTCAAGTCCCATAAAAGACCTCACTTCTAGAACTTTTCTTGGTGTTGACCATTCTTCAATGGATTTTATATTCGTTGGTTTGACATTTATTCCTTCTTCTGAAATAATGTACCCAAATAATGAATATATTGTTGATAAAATGAACACTTTCTCATCTTTGCATAAAGCTGACGCTCCCTCGACACCCGCAACACCATCCTCAAGTCTTGCTTGTGCTCTTCTTCATACTTTGAGTAAATAAGAAAGTCTTCCAAAAATACAATGACAAACGTATCCAAGTAATCTCGAAAAATCCATTCATTAAGCACATGAAAACAACTGGTGCATTCAACAACCCAAATGGAACCACTATGAACTCGTAATGACCATAAATGTTTATGAAGGCAATCTTACTGATGTCCTCCTCTTTTATTCTCATGTGATGATATCCATATCTAAGATCTATCTTGGAAAATATCTGCGTGTCTCTCAGTTGATCAAACAGGTCATCTATCATTGGCAAAGGATACTTGTTCTTTATTGTTTCTTTGTTCAACTTCCTGAAGTCAATACAAAGTATCAGTGTACCATCCATCTTCTTCACAAAAAAAACTGGCACACCCCAAGGTGAAACACTTGGGAATATATAGCCCTTGTTTATAAGATCTTCAAGTTGCATATGAAACTCCTTCAACTCTGACGTATTCCTCATATAAGGAGTCTTGGATATAGGTGTTGCTCCCAACATCAAATTAATAGATAAGTCAACATATCTTTTTAGAGGTAATCCCAGTATCTCTTCAAAGACATCCTCATACTCTTTCAGTACTGCGTGGTATTCCACACATGACACTTTATCCTCAGATTCCTCTTCCATGTGTGCTGCATATACTTGACACCCTATTGGATAGACAATTTTGGATTCAGTTTTGGGAGAAAAAACATAAGGATAAATAAAGGGAACAGTAGACAGGACACATAAGGAAGGAAAGCACACATGATGAAGATAACACACAGACAAAAGAATAAAGAAAGAAAGAGAGAGGATAAAGCATGAAGGATGATTGTGCACCTTTCTAGAGATAGAAGAACAACAAAAAAACTGTATAAAGGGAGACAAGTAGTAGAAAAAAAACAACCAATTAATTGAAGCGAGCCATGCCATGCATTGTAATAGGATATTTTAGGATAGATAGAATAGGGATTTAAGCCCTAGAGTTTGGGTATAAATATGTAACAGGTGGGGTGAGAATAAGGCGGTCTGAAGAGCGAGAGGCTGGGTAGTGAGGTTGAGATTATTCAATATTCGTGAATGTAATAAGTTGATAACACGAATAAAGAAAGAGTTTAAGGAGAATCTTGTATATTGTGTTCTTTACCTATCTATGCGTGTTTATTAATGATTTTATACTCCACATAATAGATTTAGTTTATGGATTGATTATGCTACAATATTCATGAATGAATGTGATAATCTATGTACTAATCAATAACCTATATAAGATAAAAGAAGGAACAATGAATCAGGTATCTGCCTCCCTTTCCCTTACTCCTGCAGAAACCTGGTTCCTACAGTCCCCATAGATACCTCGGGTGAGACTTCATCTGAGGAAGTAGGTGATGCTGAAAGGGTTGATGTCTTGTGGGTTTGTTGGTCATAGTTAACAAGAAACCTAGGTATTACAACTAGTGTGTAGACCAGTTTAAAGCCAACAAATGGTTCTCTTTCTGGGACTAGGACATTGTGATTAAGGGTATTTTTTTGAGGCTGAATAAGAAGGATATTATAAACTGGTTGGAATGAAAAGAAAGAGAATTTGTGTGATAAGATAACATGAAACCTCATATGAGTGACAAGAAATGGATGCAAAGTTATGTGTTCACGGATATGCATGAATTTTTCTTTGGCGAATTTCCAAAAATTCTGATCGAGTGGCTAGAAAGGTTGGTAGAGAAGACCGGAAGGTTTAATGCTATAGTGCCGAAGAATTGGACTCCTGAATTGGTAAGAAAAATGAATTCGGTAAGTAACCCAACTACTCGATCAATTGATTTTTGGCTAGATAGTGTACTAGGGGGTTATGTTACAGAATTTGCAGTAGATTGCATTTAGTCATACAATATTGCAGAAATATATTTTTTCAAAGGTCCACGTGGAAGGTTCTTGAAATCATTAAATATGTGGATAAAAATTTTGTTATGTGAAAAAATGTGATGATAATAAAATCCGACAGATAAAAGGGATTCTTTCACATAGGGGGAGCTAGAGGATGACGGGGGAATCATCTGAGAGAAGGAAGAAATGAAAAAGGAAGGAAGGGGTTGAGGATGAAAGAAGACAACATACCATAGGAAGAGTACAATTTTGTTGAGTTTCACAGAGGAATAAGGTACTAGAGGCAAAATACTAGGGTTGGGAGAGAAGAGAAGCACAATTAGCCAAAGGAAAGAGAACCTTGCGCACTAGTATGAATCATAGAAATACCATATATAGGAGGAGAAGAAGAGGGGTTTTAGTATAGTCTAGTAATAAAAGAGCCAGTAAGTCCTACTAAGAAAAGATACCATGTTGAATCCATAACCCCATGTGCATCATCACAATCAGAGATAACATTTGAAGACTTGTCAAAAGCCATCATAGTTAGTCGAGGAGTACAAAGTAGTAGTAGCCATAATAGTGGGAGCAGTGCACAGAGTCAAAGTCAAAATCTGAGTCCACCAACATCACCAAGAGGAGGGACTACACAAGCCAACATGGAGAGAGAAGATAATACTCTTAGACTTCCTAAAATCAAGGGCATAGGGTCAGAGGATATAGAACAGTTCTTTGTGAGTGCAATAGTTTGGGCTGCTAAAAACATACAGGATGATACCATAAAAATTGCGCAGTTAGAAACAACATTTAGAGGCCGTTCGTTGGTATGGTATATGAAGTTATAAAGAATTGTGCCTACCGAATAGTCCAGGACCTTAGTAGAGATAAAGAAAGCACTACTAAAGGAGTTTAAAAATCCAAAGTTGGAATCATAGTACATCACCAAGATGAAAGAGATCAAACAAGTACAAACATAGTCCATATGGGATTTCGATCAATTCTTTAAGGATGTGATGGGGAGATTGAATTTCCAAATTCAAGATCAACAACATCAAGAGTGGTTTATTTTTGGACTTCTACCACACATTCAAAGGCTCCTAATTCAACAAAAGGTTATGTTGCAACTGAAGGCACTGAAGATTTCAATGAAACTAGAGGCATATACGACATGAGATATAGGAGGAATGGCACAAGTTCATACACAGTTGGATGCATTGACAATTTAGTTGGCCTAGCTTACCAAAGGAAGGGAGAAAGAGTAACAAGTTTGGTGTACCAAATGTAGGACGGAGGGCCATGACAAGGACAAATTCCCAACATTTGTGTACTATTTAGCAGTTGGATCACCAAATTCACTACCAAGAGGGGGATATTGCGAGATATGTAAGAAATGGGGCCATTACCCCACTGAGTGTCCATTACTACAGAAGTATCAAATTACACCAAAGAAATTATTTTGTAACTTTTTCAAGTCGATAGGGCATGAAGAGAAGGATTGTCATGTGTTCAACCTACTAAGAGAGTGCACATCAGATATGTACATAATCCAAGAAGAGAATACCGATATAGAGGGGGGTGGTGCAAAATATAAATATCATAGAGGTTTCAATCATGGGAACAAAGAAAACTTTGGTAGAGGCCGGGGTAGAGGTAATTTTGGTAGAGGAGGATGTGAACTGATTATCTGTTATAACTATAATCAACCTGGACACTTGGAGCATGATTTCTAGAATCTGTGTACGATATACACATACTACATAGCACTGGATCACGCAACGAAGGATTGTACCCAACTAGCAGTGAAATGAGAAACCATAGGAAACCCAAATCAGTATCTGAATCATAATGTGCAAATGATATCAACCAAAAAACATAGTGAAGGATCAAAGATATAAGTTGTTACGCATGGAGGAGCTAGGACATGCATTGATATGGCAAGTTGAAGAAACCAAATAGAGAAGTGGGTAAGGAATTCAGTAGGGCCTGTACCAAAATTTGATCCAAAGTAAAGAGAAAGATACATACCAGAGCACAAGAAAGGAAATACTTGGATCACATGGGGGAGCATTAAAATCATCATTAGATCGAGATGTACCAGAGAAGTCAAGTGAGAAAGTAAGTACACTAATAGAGTTCTTAAAGATTTTTGTAGAAATAATGAAGGATATAACCGTGCTAAGTATGTTATATAACATGATTGATCACTTCAAAAAAGGAAGGGAAACCCTTGTCACACAACGAATGGTAAACATGGTATTGCGTAGGAAGATAACCAATGAAGAATTCAAGTTTAATGCACAGATTGGAGAGTATGATGTGGATAATGTTATTTGGACTTAGGATCCAATGTGAATGTTCTACCTAAGAAGACATGGGAGAGGATGGGAAAATATGAGCTAGTATGGTCCCCTGTTTAGTTAAGGCTCGTGAATCAACATAAGATAGTCCTGATTTTGAAAATGATAGGAGTACCTATGAACATATATGGGGTGCAAAACATGGAAGACTTTGAAGTTATTGAGATAGTAGATGGTATTCAACCATATCGAACACTGATGGGATTGGAATGGGAGTTTTATAGCCAAGAAATTATTAACTTGACAAAAATGGAGATGATATTCAAGGTCAGGAATCTAAAAGTTACTGCACCTTTGGACCCATCAAAAGGGAAGAGATACACAGAGTCAACAAGAAGGAATGACATTGAAAACTTATACAATCTGAGTACATGGATGGAGGACTATGTTGACACAAAAACAAATGGTGCGATGAGTTGGAGAAGTATCGATTCATGAACATTAGATTAAGAAGAAAGTCTAGAGAATTGGTAGTAGAGGATGCATGGCATGTCAACTAGAGGATGTTCACATATAAACCAATCCTTGTGCTAGATTGGAATGGAGATATGTGACCCACCTAGGTACGATGGAATAAATGATATTGGTATGTTTATAAAATCATTTGAGTTACAGGTACCTGAACAATAGACGTTGTTGGCATTGGATGTCATATTAAAGGAAACTCTAGCTATATGGTGAGCTATGCATAGAAAGGAAATGGAATATTGGGAACAATACAATAGACTTATGCAGATACGCTTTATCCCCGAGTAAGAATAAATTGTGTAGAGATACACAAGAGAAAGCGACCCGGAAGGTCACGTGGAAAGTTGTAGAGATTTATGGTGCTTAGTACTGGAAATAGAGTGGATGCAAAGATTCAGACACTTGTTGGAAACCATCCCAAAGAATTGGTCTTTAGAATTGGAGATGGGAAGGGAGACACCTGAATGGGAAGAATTGGTCCGGATATTTGAAATTATGTTCACATTTGAACACAAATCTCCCTCCATACATGCAACACTATAGGCCGTTCAAACAAACATCTTCTCGAAGGTAGAGAAGACAGAAGTAGTACCCTTATAAAGTGTGCACAAAGCCAAGATGATGCTCCAAAATCTATTGGAATGATATAATGTAACCAAGGAAGAATATGAGGACGAGGATCCAAGGAATGTAAAAATACCTGAGATATATGGAACAAGAGCAATAGAAGGGCTAGATATTTCCTCCACTGTGTACACTTATCCTATCAAGATGAATAAGGTCAACATTGGGATAGCATAAAACCCTATTTTCATGCAGAGAGGAAATTACTGGAACGATGAGACAATTGAGAAGGTTTCCGACTTATTGTGGGAATATCAATATTTATTTCCAACCAAATTCTCAGAGATGAAGGGGATGGCAGGAGACTTAGGTGAGATGAATATCCCATTAAAACATGGAACTAAGACAATACAACAGAGACCTTACAGGTGAAATCCGAGGTACAAGTAGAAGGTCAAGGCTGAAATAGACAATATGATACATGCAAATATTATTGAACCAGTCGAAGAATCTAAGTGGATTATCCCAATGGTGGTGCAGGACAAGAAGGCATGAGGAATTAGGATCTATGAGGATATAGGGAAGATGAATGACACATTCTTAGATGATCCATTCCCAAAACCATTCATGGATGAAGTACTAGAGAACGTAGGAGGTCAAGAAACATATTTGTTTACAAATGGATTCTTTGGGTACCATCAGATAAGAATTGCACAAGAATATAGAAACAAAACCAAGTTTGCGATGTAGTGGGGTAGTTATCAGTACACAATGATTCCATTTGTATTGAAGCATTCCCCTGTGGTGTTTTCTAGGGTAGTAGTGGTATCATTCAAGGATTTTATCCATAAAGTTTTGGAATTTTACTTGGATGATTGGATGGTGTTCAGTCTACTGCAGGATCATATTGAAGTTATTCGACTCATGTTAGATCAATGCAGGCAGTGTCAGATCTCGTTGAACTTAAGGAAGTGTATATTTTTCACACCATTTGGATTTATGCTAATACATGTAGTATGCAAACAAGTACTATTGGTTGATCTAGCCAAAATCACAACAATTCTAGAGTTGGAGCATCCAAAATCAATCATATAGATGAGGTAAAATTCAGGTCATACAGGTTATTACAGGAAGTTTATCAAATGATATACGTAGATTAAAACACCCATGGAGAAGTCACTGAAGAAGGAAGCCAAGTTTCAATGAATGAGGACTGTCATAAGGGGTTGGATACTTTGAAAAAAAAACTGGTAACCACACCCATTTTTATCTTTCCAGAGTGGAACAAGGAGTTCCATGTACATGTATATTCATCATCCATAGTGTTGGGCACAAAAATTTCATAACTTGAGGAAGGGGACATCGATCATCCGATTGTGTTTGCAACTAGGAAACTATCTACATCTAAAAATAATTATACCACTATAGAATGGGAAGGATTGGAAATGGCATATGCACTACTGAAGTTCAGGAACTACTTATTGGGGTGCCACTTCAATATGTATACAAAAAATTATGCCTTAAATTAATTAGGAAACAAGCTTGTATTAGGAGGAAGAATATGCATATGTTTGTTATTATTTCAGGAATATGACTTTGAGGTCATAGTAAGACAATGAAAATTGAATGCAAGACCAAATCATCTCTCACACATATTAATAGGAGATTATGAAGGTAACTTAGATGATAATTTCCCAGATGCGCAGTTATTTTCAGTAAGGATGGTGGATGATTACTTCACAGACATTGTGGACTTTCTGAGTATAGGCATGGCCCCCTGCAAGATGACAGCTAGGCAGAAGAAGCGATTCATAGTGAAAACAACGGATTATCATTTGATTGCATGGAACTTGTATAATATATGGGAAGATGGAATACTAAGGCATTGTGTACTAGAACATGAAAGGTCGATAATATTAGAGGATGCACACGCTAGAATTCCTGAAGGAAATTACACATGAAAAGCAATGACACAAAATATTTTATGCACAGGGCTTTGGTGGCCTACACTGCACAAAGATGCAAAGGAGTATTGTCAGTACTACAACATATGTCAAGAGTGGGAAAACCATATAGGAGAGATGAAATGTCATTAAATCCACAAGTTACGTTGCAAGAATTTGATAAGTGGGCCATTGAATTTTTAGGTCCGATCAATCCACAAACAAGGAGATCAGGGGAAAGATACATCATCACTATGACATAGTACTTGACTAGGTGGGCAGAAGAAACACCAGTTACTAATTGTACTATAGATACTTTTGCATGGTTTCTATTCAAGAACGTAGTCACAAGGTTTGGATGTACATGCATATTAGTTAGTGATCAAGGTACGCACTTTTTGAATAGAAAAGTTGCAACATTAATGAAGGAGTTTAAGATCCATCATCAAAAGAATACACCATATCACCCACAAGCTAATGGCATAATGGAATATTTCAATAAGATCTTGGAAAATTCTTTGACAATGATCTGCAATATATGGAGAGATGATTGGGACTTACGCATCACTGCAACACTATGGGATTATAGAAATACAATTAAGAAGCTAATAGGACATACACCTTTCCAGTTGGTCTATAGATAAGAAGCAATAATGCCGATGGAGTTCATTCTATCTAGCTCGCACATTGTGGAAATCACCAAGCTCTTAGATACTGATGCAATAGAGGAGAAGTTGGCACAATTAGTTTATCTTCAGGAGAATTGGTTTATGGCAATATTCCATCAGCATGTTCAAAAATATAGAGAGAAGGCCTTGCACGATCACCACATTAAACCAAAGAGATTTCAATTCGGTGATTTGGTATTACTCTATGACAAAAAGTATCTGCAGTATCCAGGGACGTTTCACATGCACTGGTTAGGTCTCTATGTCATACAACAGATAATTGACACAAGTGTTGCACGGTTGGCAACCTTGGATGGAAAAATCCTGGAAGGAATGGTGAATGAAAGTCGACTGAAAACCTATGTAGACAATCAACAATCTACACAGTAATATGGGTTGCGAAGAACCCCTGTATTATAGTAAGTGTACCATAGTAGAAAGAAAAACAAGAAAAGCCAACTAAAAATAAGAAAAAGAAAAGAAAATAAATAAAATTAGCGATAGGAAAAAGAAAAAGAGTGTTGAAATACCAAGGTATCAGAAATTGCGTAGCTGAGCTGATCATCACATATGAAGACACCACTGTTCTAAGTTCAAAGACAAGATACAAATGAGATCAACAACACAATGTACATATGGAAGAATAAAGATCTACTACGCATGTTGGCCACGACAATACTGTTAACAATAGTCAGGAACAAAAATGACAGTTAGGCAGTCAGAGTGACAGGACATAAAAGCATTATATAAATCCTTAAATAGGAAATGTCGCTAGAAATCCTGAACATATCAAAAGTATGAAAGGAGAATCATAAGGTAGATTGTGAAATTAAGTAGCATTTAATTACTACTCACCAACTTCGATCGTAGATTGGACAAGGAATTTAAGGTGAGATACGACAGGTCTACTTGGCATGAACACACAAAACACCAAGAGGGAAGGAAACTCTAAGTCATTGTTGCATGCAAGGCAGGAGTGAATAGATCTGAGTTACCCAAGCCATGTTACAACGACCTACACAAACACACAACACTCATCCAACAATCCAAAATAAAAAGAGAATGGCACCACCGAGAGTGGGAGGATTGTCCATAACAAAAAAGAACAAATAGAAGCAACCAATATATGTCAAGGTTGAGGAGGTGGTCAGAGATTTGGCCCCAGTGCCACCTGCAATTTTTCACAGTGATTATTTTCCTCTGAGGAAGGATGACACACCCCTAGTAACTGTACCAGTAAATTCCAAGTATCCATTACCAATAACACCAGTCCTGAAGGATGTTAGTAGGGATGAAGACATGCTCGGCAAGGTGGCCAACGTGAAATTTATGGTCGACGATATCATAGACACACAAAAATTCCTCAAGATGACCAGAGATCAATACTTATGCATGAAGACCAACCCCCACATAGGAGCAATGCAAGTGGAACCAAAGGAATGGGCATCAGGCTTGGAGAAAGATGGGATACTCAAGTTGTTCGAAATTCCACATTTCAGACACAGTCCATAAATCAATGGCTGTGTCAAGGTATTAATCAATTGTGTCCATGGGGGGACACTTTGGACAGATCCCCTAGTATCAATTGATACAATGCTAATTTCATGTATATCAGGGTTGAGAAAAGTGGGAAAAAACCCATCCTTACTATTCCAAAAAATGGGTGAGCGAGCCCTCTCCGAGGCCATAAAAGACAAGTCTGACACATTGAGAGGAAAAAGAGGCACGGATGTGAAGAGCCTCAATGAAAAAGAGGTTAGGTTTAAGATGCAATTTTTTTCCTACAAACTACTGCATAAATTTCGTAGATATGAGGTACCAATGACAATCATCTTATCCACAAAAAAATGCAAGCAAGACATTCAAATGAGCTGGGCGAAACTTCTTGTTAACCAATTTTTGTAGGATTGCACACAGGCCTAGGAGAAAGGCACACAATTTCCCTATGCATGGTTACTTATTCTCATTGTGATGATTGGGTGGAAGGAGCCCAAATATTTCCATCACATGAGTGATTCAGGTTGGAATCCTTTGGCTGCTCGGTATGCCAACTTGTGGCACTCCACCATCAAGATATGACAAGTTGAAACCAATGGCACTTTTAAAACCTACTTGTAGTTAATTACGAATGTAGTAGAGACTACATTTTGCATTCCATAAGAAGCAATAATTTCATATATGGATATCGCATGATTTAGAACCGACATGAACCATTTATATGTGTAAGACAAAAGGATCTTGAGAAACAAGAATTTCCATTTGAATATGTGAAATTACTAATCAGTGACTAGGAGGATGACTGGAAGAATCTAGCCAAAAATCCAGGGTCCTCAAAAGAGGACGAAGACCATGAGAAAATAAAGGAGGAAGAGGATCAGACCAATGGTGTAGACAAAGATCCTGGCCAATATAAAGTTCCTGAAGTGGGACTCAAATGAAAATATACGGAGACATAGAAGATAAGAGGGATGCAAAATAAATCTAAGGCCTAGCGACAGGCTCCATTTTATACTTTGACCAATGATGATATGGATTAGATTGGGTACCTGATTCACGATTCCACTGAGGAACTCTAGGAGGAAGTTGCAACAAAGAACGAGGACCAATAGAAGAAGGTACATGATCATCTAGGACTCCTTAAACAACTCTTAGAAACAATAAGCATCGGGAAAGACCACATTTTAGAGGATGGACCCCCTATAGGCCCAAGGACGTAAAGGTCCAGTGCACACACGACCCTAACATAATACTTAGGGGAGCATAGAAATATACAACTTGAGGTAGCTACACTTGATTTACATGAAGATGAATTGTAGGAACATATTACAACATTGGGACAACTTAGTATTTTTGTATATAGAGTACCCATCCAAAGGGTACAAGAACTATGAGAAGAATTGGTGCAAGAGATCAAGCATAGAGGAGACGTTGCACATCGAGACTTGGCTAGAATGAGGGACATATGTGCCCTAGTACAAACATAGTATGATATGACCCTTCAAAAATAGAAGGAGATTAAAGGTCGAATGGAGGAAATTTTGAGGACGAAATAGGGTGCAGAGGAGAGGGAAACAAAAGAACAAAAGGATAAGGAAAAAGCAGAAGCTATGATACAAAAGACTCAAGGCATTCTCCAAAATTTATACAAACAAGTACCAGAAGTTCCCATGGTCATAGAGGCCACTATGGATGAATAATTGCCAAAAATTGGTGAAGTCATGAAGGGATTTAAGGAGCGAATCCAAGATCCAGAGCTAAAGTGCATGCCCAACACGCCACCCAAGGTGCATGAAGGTAGACTGAGGACGACAATGATAGTGGTTGCCAACATGAAAAAAATTGAAGATGAATGTGCAAACATTTGCGAAGAAAGTGCCAAAGTGTGGCAAGAGCTCATGGGCAACCTAGAGATGAAGGTTGTAGAGGCCAAACTGTGAGAAGCATAAGAACATGCCAATGAGTTAGTAGAGAAGGATATGGCATTGCCATTGGTCTATTGAATGGAAACCATTTTGGCTCAACGATAAGCATATGTCGAAGTGGAGAAACTCAGGGACTAGCAGAAGGTCCTTCAACAGAGAATTGGACCTAGGAAGGATGATCCATATTTTATGAGCATAACAAAATGAATACAAATTAATAAAATATGCTTAACACAAAATAAAAAAGATACAATAAAACTTCTTTTCTATTCAATAAGGAAATAAGCCGAAACTATAAAATGCAAGAGAAAACAAGATTGTCAGAATGGTGGTGGCTTATCTCTGCGAAGAGATGTGACGAATGCACTCATTCGCAAGAAGATGATTAAAATGAGGCTCTGAAGGCCTTTTTACAATAATTATGAATTCCATAACCCTAGACATCCAAAATCCTAACCCTAGGAGATGAAGCGCCAAAAGTCATGTGGGCTCCGTTGGGATAAGCTAGTACATCAACTTCCTGAGGTCGTAACTTTTTCATACGATCTCCATTTTAGGCGCATGATAGCCTGCTAGCAAGTTCTATCTGAGGGCCACACATGTTTCCATTAGACTATAACTTTGACTACTATCTAACTGTGGCAATCCCTAAAAGCGTTGTTTAGGGCCTCAAAATGACACCGAAAGTCAGGGACCTAAAAACTAGGAAAAAAATTGCCAACCTGGAAAATTGCCAAAATGAACCAATTGGAATAGGTGGGAGGCCACCAAAATCCATATGGATCAAAGGAAGAAGCGGTCATGATTATTAGAGATGTGACCACTATACAGGGGAAGGTCAAATGAGCCATGGATGATTTTAGGGGCTAAATTTTGCTCATGGGATAATTTTCCATGTTTTTTTCCAAAAATGAGATTCACTATTTTAAAAATGATTCACCCAAATTCTATAGGATAAAATTATTTTACCTTAAAAATCGCCAAAATTTTATAAAAAACTATATAGAATCCTTATAAATTTAAATATTTTTACAAAAATATCGCCAAACATTTATAGTTGGCATTTGAAGGATTAGTAAGATTCGCCATGGTTTCTACATTTCAAAACAAATTCCCATCCTTAAAATCATCCCTGAAACAAGCCGCTCTCAAAACAAAGAGAAAACTTCAAGACTTGACTGTGCAGGCCATGGAAGAGATAACAACACAAGAGGCCACCATTGTCATAGAGGTAGATGTCGCTAAGGCTGTTGTGCAATAGTTCATTGCAGAGTGGAAGAACAAACAATTGGCATAAGTGTCTTTGACGAGCCACATGTGAGTGTTGGGGGCATGTTGGACATGAAATTTTGGATTTAATTTTGCTAGAAAAAACCTAAGGATAAATTAAGGGCGTAGAAGGAAGGAAAGCACGTAGGAAGAGGATAGTACAGAGAAAGAAAAATAAATGAAGCAAGTGAGAGGAGAAAGTGCGAAGGATGAAAGTGTGCCTTTCTAGAAATATAATAACAACAGAAAAGATGTATAAAGGGCGACAAGTAGCAAAAATAAAACAATCAGTTAACTGAAGCTAGTCATGCCATGCATTGTAATGGGCTATTTTGAGATAGATAGAATAGGGATTTAAGCCCCATATTTTGGGTATAAATATGTAATGGGTGTGGTGAGAAGGAGGCAGTTTGAAGAGTGAGAGACTGAGCATTGAGGTTTGTTGACGATAAAAATCGCAATGAGGAATCTCGCCCGCAAAGTATTGCTAAAGCCTATTATTTAAACTATGCTAATGATATATAATACTAGTAGGTGGGACCCCCTTGTATACTGAAGGCTCAAAGATAGTCATATCACACATTTTAGGCTACTATTTCGATGATTCTTATAGGGTCTTATATGGTTGATGATGTAGTCTTGGTTTCATTTTTGACACGATGCATTTATGCGATATTCTTTTATTCAAAGATTTAATTTCATGTTAGAATTGGCATATATATATTGCAGTTTTTATACTCGATCAAGTCACCATGATTTGTTTCCTAGCTACACCTACACAAGACATATGTTAGTAACAACATCAAACAAAATAAATGGAAAGAGACTAATAAAAAAAGATCCAAAAGAAGGGGCATATACTATACTATGTTAGAAGTCGTGTGCAATTTAAATGGAACAAGTTAGTGTTAATCCTAACTAGAAATGGTTAGTGGCTATGCGGATTATATTTGAGTTGTATCAGGCACATTTGATATATGGTATGGTATGTTTTTGGGAATGGTTAATACGTATCTTGGGTGGCGCATTTGGCAAGCAATATGTCGCAAGTTTCAATGGTTAGAATTAATGGCATGGTTAATGGTATTGGTGATTGTTGGCTATCATGTACTTCAAAATTTAATGTGGAGGAAGATGGAAGAAACGTCCAGTAAATGCACATCCCTCCATACTTATCCCATCGGGTCCTGAACCTAGCATGTTTATTGTTTCATTTGGGTTTGCTGGTGGTTAAGCTCCGATATTCAAGCCAGGAAGGAACTACTCGACCAACTCACCCTTTTTAAAACTATTGGTTACAGGTATGGTTTGTTTCGCCTATCCATGAATTTCGCTCCATGTATGAAACAAATGATGGCTCAATAATATGTTGGTTTGTGTTTTCCTGAGATTGGAAACTGTGTAAATGTGTGGGTCTTCTCTCTGCAATGTGACTATGTGTTTATTCGTTTTCCAAATGAAAGAATTGGTTGGTTGAAGTTATGAATTTGTTGGTTGTTCTGTGTGGTGAAAACCTTGATGGCTCTCTATTGTTTTAAGTAGTTATAGGTATTTTGTTGGAGGTTTTTTCTCTGTCTAGCCTTGTTGGCCGCTTCCTCACAGTTATGGTAACCATATCTAATTGTATTCGAGTTTCAACGAGGTTGTTGTATATGTTTTCGAACTACCTTTTGGTTGTTGTGTATTTTCCAGAGCCATGGTCGTGGGTTATCCACCTGGTCGTAGGCTTATTCTTTGGTATTGACATCAATAGTTGGTTATGGGATGGCCATTATGCCAAGATGTATGCTTTATGGTTATTGTTGATTCATTAGGTTTGCAGTCCCACTGGCATTGTTATAAATTTGGTTCCACTCTTGAGAAAAGCGCGAGGGTGATGCCTCTTTGTGTTCCTGGTAATTATTAATATCCAGTGGAAAATTGTTTCTCCTTTGCATCGTTGCCTACCCTACTCGGTGTTGAATTGTTACACTATTATACAAACCAATTGTTATAAAAAACCTTGTGGTTCCACCGTGCTTGTTTCGAAGGGTCTCTGCCTATTGTTGATATGTTCGACCTCTGGCTTCTTTGTGCTTTGATGACCGAGCAAAATATTGATTACTTCTTCTGTTCATTGTTACAAAGCCAACTTTTGATAACCCTAAATGTTCGCACTCTTTTTGGGTATATTTTTTACTGTCATAGATTGTTTGAGTGGTTATGATAGTTTATTTGAGTACTATCACATCTCTATTTGATTGAGTTGTTGGAAGGTTCTAATTGGGGATGAGAATTGGTATAGAGTCAAGGGGATCCCTCCATTTGTTATGACAGTTGTGTCGAGAACCTAGTTCATTTTTTTGATTAAATTGGTTGATTTGGATTCAATGATAATGTATAGTTATAGGGTTTCCTCTTTTCATTATGCATTGGATTGTTGTGTTCCTACAACTTGGTGTCAATTGCGAATTGGTGATTGCTGTGTGTTTCACTAGTCTCGATCGAGATCATGGCAATTTCTTGAAATTGATGACTGTGATTTCATTGTTTACTGTGTATGGATTATGGAGGTATTGTGCATGTTTTATTTAAATTGCACCACTAGTGATGAAACTTGGGTTTTGTATTATTGTTTCGTTGCAACATTTTATTGGTTGATATAATGAAAATGCATGAAATCGCGCAAGTTTTTAAAAGTCTGTTCAAATTACGAAAAAGGACCCGTGTATATGTTTACATGGGAAATTGAGAATTATGGACAATGGTTGTTATTTTATAGTAATATATGATGGATATCGATAGAACAATGTGACCGTGTGTTTCTTTTGATTCTGTTTAAATGAAAGAAAATAAATGAAAGAAAAACAACTATTCTCTTGACAAGACTGTTGAAAGGCATAATGATTATGAGTATGATTATAGGCTCTGTTAATTGAGAATTTTGAAGAAATTGGATATGGGATAGTGAAAAATATTGACACATGGTAATTGTCAATTGATATTGATATCCTTGTATTGGATAGAAATTTGTTTTTATGGATCACTTAATTGGTTTTATGAACAATATTTGTTCTTTTCCCTACCATTCTTTCACTTTTCGCACATTACAAGTCCCCTTGCTTTCCCATATTCACTATCCACTCCATGCTCTTAAAATTTAATTATAGTTAAGATAAATTCTGTATTATGATAGTGAAAGGATTGCATAGGGATGAATTGCAGTGATATATTCTTTTGATTTATGATACAATTGATTGTTTGACGATTTGTTGAGCAGTAATCATGATCTATTCCCCCTCATTTAAACCCTTTTCACTCAATACAATCCCTCACATATCCCAGAACCCTTATTCACCCCCTTCTTGGCACAGACCCCCCCTGCCCTCAGGCCGAGATTAGCACAGGATCTTTTCCAAACCACGCAAAGAGTTAATTAAATCCCTTTGTTTAAGCCCCAAAATATTTTGGGCTTCACGAGTTGGAGGTTCTCTACGCAATGCCACGACTCTTGCAATTGCCGAAACCCGAAATGTCAATGAAGGTTGACTCCTCCAACACGACGAGCACATGCCACCAGTTACCCACTAGTTCCGACTTTTGGGACTTCGAGTGAATAGTCAACAACCGTTCCTCTTTCCTTATGATTCCCCAAACTCTGAAATTTCACCTTTGGCGAGATCGATGACTATGAGCCTCCCTCGGTCCAACGGTCTTGGCTGTATTGGGATTTTGGTAACTAGGAGTTTGAAATGCAGCAATCCCAACCACTGGTCACTCCATTCCCCGAACTCTGAAATAGGCCTAATGGCTCCTATCTTTTCGAGATTTTGTGAACCAGGAGTTTGAAACTCTCGACTCCAAAATCACTTGACACCTCTACTTCTTGAACTTGGAAATGTCAAAATGCCGAAATTCCACTCAAAGACATGTCGCGTTTCGTGACTTTGGGGTTTTCAACACAAAGTGCCTTGAGTCCTTGTCATCAGAATTGCCGAAATGTTGAACCACGAAATGCCGAAATGCTGAAATTCCACTCCAAAGGGGAATCAACGATGCCTGTTGCTTCTCATCCATTGACCACTACTCCTCCTAAGCTTATGGGTGATTGAAAAGGTACTCACCTTAACCCCTTTTTCTTCTTTACAAGATCTGATGCCTCTCGGGTCTTTGGCACTTTTCCATGAAGTATTCCCGCCATTCAATTTCACACTTGATAATTCCTTTCATGATTCGAGATTTAGAGTGACCAAGGGTTTTGGCCTACACTCCAAACTTACAAACCTCGAATCCCTGAAATGATCTGTCGGCTCAAACTGACCATGATCAATAGTTCGTGTTGACTCTTGATGTCAGGGTGGCAGATTCATCCAACTCCTAACTACCTTACAGCTCCTCTGGATCCTATGGTCCTTGCGATTTCGTGAGTTCTCCACGGAGAATTCTGACCACCAGATGCACTCCTTGATGACCTCTACCCAAGCGACTCGGTGTTCTCCCTCCTGAACTTGACTTCTATGAGATGATTTTGATCTCCGTCTCCCTTTGAGCACTTTAAAGGTGTTATCCTTTCTGAGATTTCGCTTGTAAACTCAAGATTCCCAAAAGGATCCCTACTCGCACTTCTTGCGGCAAACCTTCAAATAACCTCTAGTTATTTGAGTCTCCGATTCTGTGCACCCTTTGTAATAGTAATCTCTCAATATTCTTTCAAGATTTATAAAATCCAAGGCTTCAATTGTCTTGCGCACACCTTGCATGGCTCTGTGCTTCATCTGCACTTCAGCTGGTATGAGAACAACGATATCACTCCTGAACTTTCTGAGATAAAACTTAGACCCTCATCAACGCACACCTTGTGGACGTTCACTGCACTCCTTGCAGGAATTCTCAAAAAGAGAAACAATTGAAATTCATTCTTCTCCTCTCTCAGACTTCATATACTCAACATGAAATCATACACATAACACATCATTGAAACAAATGAATAACAGAGAAACAAATCAATTATGAACATACCATTCAACAAATGTAAACAATAAGCATCATAACACCATGAAAGTTGAGTCAAAGATTCATATATTAACTCAAGTGCTCATGTAGATGGGTTCTTCTCTACAACCCTCTGTTAAAACTCTACAGCTTATGAAATCTGAATGATCATAAAAAATTTCAATGATACAAGGGTGAGGGTGTCTATATCCATTTTCCCTCCTATGCTTATAAACTATCTAATCTATTAAATTAAATCTACCTACTTGCATTCATTACAGATAAATTCCTCTACATTAGAAAGATGAGAGAAATGTTCAAGATCTGTTTATAATATCTAGATATAAATGTAAGTACGCTTCCCTTAGATATTACATTAATATCCACTCATTATTTTTTCAAAACATTTCAAAATGTGCGTTGGTGCTTTTCCAGCTGTCTTCCACCTTTATGCTTTCTTGGTTGGCTGTGTATGATGCTCCTGCATCATACTCCCTTGCTTGAAAATTTTCATGAACTCCTATTCATGAGATCTTGCATGGTCTGTCCATGCCTATGAATTGTTGCTTCATCTTTCCAATTGGCATCTTCAACTGAATGTCCCTTCCATTTGACCAAGTATTCAAAATACTCTTTTCTCCTGGTCTTTTTGCTAATCCTTTTGTCAATTATGCCTTCCATCTGTGGATTTTCAGCTACAGGCATTTGTTTTGTCCATTGAACCTCTTTCTGTTCCTTCTCTACTCCTGCTTCTTTAGCTCTGTAAGGGTACACATATGAAACATTGAATATCGGTGATATTCCGACCCCATTCGGTAATTCAATCTCATATGTGTTTGCCCCAAATTTCCTTATCACCTTGCATGGTCCAATATTTTTCATCTTCAGCTTATTATATGTTCCCCTTGGGAACCTCTCCTTCCTCAGATGTGCAAGAATCAGATCACCAACTTCAAATTAAAGTTATTGCCTGTGTTGATCTGCTCTCTTCTTGTATTCTTGACTTGAATTCTTCAATCGCTCCTTGATTCGGCTGTGAAGCTCCTTCATTCCTTCTGCAGAGTCCTCTGCACTAACACTCCTAAATTCGTCTTGCTCTGCATCTTTCAGTTCAGAAAATCCCCTTGGCTGCATTCCATATACAATCTAGAATGGACTCTTCCCTGTGATTCTATTGAGTGAATCATTGTAAGCGAATTCCACCTGTGGCAGAATGTGATCCCATTGACTGCAGTGTTTAGTCACTAAGCTCCTTAGAAAATCTCCCAAGCTCCTATTTATGACCTCTGTCTATCCATCCATTTGAGGATGATATGTTGAGCTAAAAGACAAATTTGTCCCCAACTTCTTCCATAAGGTCCTCAAGAAATTCCCTACGAACTTGGTATCTTGATCAGACACGATACTCTTTGGAAAACCGTGAAGTTTGACAACTTCCTTGAAAAATAGGTTCACAATATGAGTTGCGTCACTGGTTTTCTGGCATGGTATGAAATGTGCCATCTTTGAAAATCTGTCAACTACCACAAAGATCAAATCACATTCTCTTTGTGTCCTTGGTAGTCCCAATATGAAATCCATGCTCACTACATCGCACGACCTTTCAGGTATGTGTAATGGTTGGTATAACCCTGTGTTCTACCTTTTTCCTTTTGTGTGCTGACAAATTCTGCACCTGTCCACAAATTTTTTAACATCTGTCCTCATCCCTAGCCAAAAATATGAGCCATTCAACTTTGAGAATGTCTTGTCATGAATGAAATGTCCAGCCAATCCTCCACTGTGAGTTTCCTTCAGCAAATTCTCCCTCATGGAGCATTTTGGAATACATAGCTAATTTCCCCTAAACAATAGTCCATCCTGGATCATGTATTCAGTCCATTGGCTTCTATCCCTGAGAATTGGATTCTCAGATGCCTCATATGCCTCCTTGAATTCTGGATCATCCCTATACATTTCCTTAAGGTTATCAAAACCCAAAGTCTTGGCTCTGAATTCCTGCATAAGCAAACATTTCCTGCTCAAAGCATCAACAACTTTGTTAGTAGTTCCAGAAATATGCTTAATCACAAAAGTAAAATTCTGCATGAATTCAACCCATTTAGCATGTTTTTGGTTCAACTTCTCCTGTTGAGTCACAAATTGCAAAGTATGATTATCGATGTACAAAACAAACTTCTTGGGAACCAAATAATGTGTCCATTTCTTCAACGCTTGTATGACTGCGTAGAATTATTTGTCATATGTGGAGTGCTTGATCTTGACTTCATTCAATTTTTCACTGAAATACGCAATCATCTTGTTGTCTTGGCTCAATACCACTCCAATTGCAAATCCACTCGCGTCACACCTGACCTGGAATGTCTTGCTAAAATCCGGCAAAACCAGAATTGGTTGCTCAGTGATCTTCTTCTTCAGCAGGTTGAATCTCTTCTTTGCTTCCTCCATCCAGTGAAACAATTTATGTCTTTTCTTCACTGTATCCATCATCGGTGTGCTAATTCCACTAAAGTTTCGAATAAATTTCCTGTAGAAGCTAGACAAACCATGGAAGCTTCGAACTTCAAACATGCTCTTCGGCGATGGCCAATTCTTAATTGCCTTTATCTTTTCCGTATCCATTTTTAATTCATTTGCAAAGATAACAAAACCCAAATAAATGAGTTTTGTCCTCATAAATGATGTTTTCTTCATACTAATCAACAATTCCTCCTGCTATAATCTCCTCATTACTGCAACTAGATGCTTTAAGTGTTCTGCTTCTGTCTTGCTGAAAATTAATATATCATCAAGATATACAATGACAAATTTCCCTATGAAATCCTTCAGGACTTCGTTCATCAACCTCATGAAAGTATTGGGTGCATTCGTTAAGACAAATGGCATGACAAGCCACTCATACAGCCCCTCATTCGTCTTGAATGTTGTCTTCCATTCATCACCTTCTGTCATTCTAATTTGATGATACTCGCTTTTCAAATCAATCTTTGAAAAAAAAATTTCTCCACTCAAGCAATCCATCAAGTCATCCATCCTTGGCAATGGAAATTTGTATCTGATGGTAATATTATTGATTTCCCTTTAGTCTATACACATTCTCCAGCCTCCATCTTTCTTTGGACAGAGCACTATCAGAATAGCGCATGGACTCAAGCTTTCTCGAATCAATCCTTTGTCCATTAAGTCCTGGACCTGTCTCTTAACTTCTTCATTTTCATGTGGCGTCAACCTATATGCTACTTTGTTCAGAAAACTGGCTCTAGGTATAAGATTGATATGATGGCTTATACTCTTGATAGGTGGCAACGAACAAGGTAGTTTGTCCACTACTATATCAACAAACTCTCTCAGCAACTCCTGGATTTCTTCTGGTAAATCATCTATTCTCGTACTGGTCAAAAAAAAATTGGGCTTCTTGACCACAATAAATTGTGTGTCTTCCTTCTTCTTAACCTCATCAAGAATTTCCTTCCCACTCATGAGAAGTACAATGTTTCTCATCTCCGTTTTCACCTCTTGGTTCTTAATCGGTAGCAACATGTGCATCCTACCATTTTTTTCCAGGGTGTACGCGTTCTTTCTCCCCTCATGAATTATGTTTCTGTCATATTTCCACGGTCTACCTAGCAATAGATGACAAACATCCATGGGAATGACATCACAAAATATTTCATCTTTATTTCCTTCTATTTTAAATTCAACTAAACATTGTTTAGTGACATTTACTTGATGTCCTTTTTGTAGCCATGAAACTCTGTATGGGCTTAGACGTACAATAGTCTCCAGCTCCATCTTTTCTACCATCTCTATAGATACGAGATTGTCTATGCTACCGCTGTCCATTATGACCTTGCATACTCTATCCTTAGTTTTGCAAGCAGTCCAAAACATACTGTTTCTTTGGGATAGGTTCTCTTCCTCCTTCTCCAACTTCAAGAGAACTTTCCTCATCATCAAAGATCTTTTTACCTGAGTGTCTTCTACCTCAAAATTCCTTCCTTGAGCTTTGACAATGTGAGTTTCACCACCATCTTTATTATTATCTGGACACTCATAGGATTTATGTCCAATTTTTCCACAGATGAAGCATTTCACTTCACCTCCTCTACCTCTTCCTCTTCCTCTGGCTCAAGCAAAAGCATTTATATCAACATACTGCCTTCCTTGTGAGCTTCCTCCTCTCTCAGGTTCAGGTTGAGGTTTCTTCCCCTCTTGTTTAGGTTTTTGAGTTTTGTCTTGGGAAATTGTTTTGCCTCTGGCTTAACTTCTACCTCAGCCTCTTTGACCTTGCTTCTGGCTCAGCTTCTCTTCAGCTTTCAGAGCTATCTGATAAGCATCTTCCACATTTCAAATGGTAATCATGCCCATCTAATATTGAATGTCATATGGAAGACCATTCATGTACCTGGAAACTTTTTCATCATCCCTTTCCCGATGACCTTCTCTGATGTTTATCCTGTAGAATTCTTCAGTGTATTCTTTCACTGACATCAGCTTCTGTCTCAAATTCTTCATCCTCCGAAATAGAGTGATTTGATAATCCATGGGTATGAATTTGGCTTTCATATTTGCAACCATTCTATCCCATCTTTTGATTTTTTTCTTTCCTTTGCAACCTTTGTCAGCCTGCAGTTCATCCTACCATAGTGTTGCATGCCCTTTAAGTCTAGTAACGACATGTTTGAATTTCTTGTCTTCCTCGACATCCTCGTAGTCGAAGTATTTGTCTAGAGATCTAATCTAGTCTAGAAGCTCTTCAAAATCCAAGTTGCCTTCATACACTGGAATTTCCAGTTTTTCCCTAGCACCTATCCTTGAAACAACCCTGAATAGGCGTTCTTCTACAACATCTTCGACTGCAACTTCTTCTCCTTCGTTTCCAACTTCATTTTCACTTTCAGCCTCACTACTATCCCCAGTGTCGACTGTGTGCCTTTGTGTTGTCTCCATAGCATCAAGCCTGGCATGTAATTCACGCATTTCTCTTTCCACTACTGGATCAGGTAATTGCCTGTCTCTTCTTCTCGGCGGTATGGATGTAAATTTTCCTCTTTTCTCTCTAGCTGAAATATACAGACAAAATCAGGCTCTGATACCACAACTGGAATAGACCCCCCCTACCCTCGAGCCGAGATCAGCACAGGATCTTTTCCAAACCACACAAAGAGTTAATTAAACCCCTTTGTTTAAGCCCCGAAAGATTTCGGGCTTCATGAGTTGGAGGTTCTCGACTCAATGCCACGACTCTTGCAATCGTCAAAACCCGAAATGTCAACGAAGGTTGACTCCTCCAACATGACGAGCACACACCACCTGTTACCCACTAGTTCCATCTTGTGGGAGTTCGAGTGAACAACCAACAACTGTTCCTCTTCCCTTATGATTCCCGGAACTCTGAAATTTAACCTCCGGCGAGATCGACGACTATGAGCCTCCCTCGGTCCAATGGTCCTAGATGTATCGGGATTTCTGTAACCGAGAGTTTGAAATGTAGTGACCCCAACCATTGGTCAGTCTATTCCCCAAACTCCAAAATAGACCTAACGACTCCAATCTTTTCGGGATTTTGCTAACCGGGAGTTTGAAACTCTCGACTCCAAAATCACTTGTCTCCTCTACTTCTCGAACTCTGAAATGCCGAAATGTTGAAATTCTACTCCAAAGACACATCGCATTTCGTGACTTCGGGGTTTTCAATGCAAAGTACCCCAACTCCTTGTCATCGGAATTGCCGAAATGCCAAACCCAAAAATGTTGAAATGCCAAAATTCCACTCCAAAGGGTAATAAATGGCTCCTGTTGCTTCTCATCCAACGACCACTACTCCTTCTGAGCTTATGGGTGATTGAAAAGGTCCTCACCTTAACCCCATTTTTCTTCTTTGCAATATTCAATGGCTCTCGGGTCTTCGACACTTCTCAACAAAGTATTCCCGCCATTCAATTTCACACTTGATAATTCCTTTCGTGATTCGGGAGTTAGAGTGACCAAGGGTTTTGGCCTATGCTCCAAACTTATGAACCTAGAAATGATCTGTCGGCTCAAACTGACCATGATCAATAGTTCACGTTGACTCTTGATGTCATGGTGGTGGATTCATACAACTCATAACCACCTTATATCTCCTCTGGATCCTACGATCCTCGCAATTTCGCGAGTTCTCCACGGAGAATTCTGACCACCAGATGCACTCGTCGATGATTTCTTCCCAAGCGATCCAGTGTTCTCGCTCCTGAAATTGACTTCTATGAGACAATTTTGATCTCCATATCCCTTTGAACACTTCAAAGGTGTTATCCTTCCTGATCTTTCTCTTGTAAACTCAAGCTTCCCAAAAGGATCCCTTCTCACACTCCTTGTGACAAACCTTCAAATAACCTCTGGTTATTTGAGTCTCCGATACTGTGCACCCTTTGTAGTGATAATGGGAGCCACAAGGAGGGATGTGTTTCTTTGATTAACTAGTTGTGTTATGTTTTCTAAATAATTAAAGGGAGTCACAAGGGGTCCCACCTACTAGCTATTATTTATTAAAAACCCTTATTATGATTTTTTCTTTTGTTTGTTAATTTGTGCGGAACCTGTTGGCTACGCGATTAACCTGTGGCTTGAGAAACCGCGACTCAGGGGCATATAAGCCATCAAAATCACCCAGGGATCGCACCCGTCCTGAGCCACACCAACCCTTAACATGGTTGGATTTTTTGTCCCCGCAGGTTTCGAACCGGTGACTTTAACATCACAGAGTGGCTTAACAACACACTCCATCACCGACTGTCCTACACCTCGGGGACAACCCTTATTATGATTTTATTACTTATCCCCTTTAACTAAAAGTTGGTTGAGTTTTAGTTAACTTAACTAAATAAGTAGTTCAAATACTTCAGCTAATTCTAATTGCTTAAAGGCAAAAGGAAAAGGTGGAGAATAGAAGGAGAAGAATACTAAAGTCTACTCTTTGAGTTTTATTGAGATAATTCGGTTTTGATTCATTCTTTAATTCATTGAAAGCATAATTATCTTTTGAAGTTTATTTACTTCTATCTCTATATTTATTTCAACATCTCTTATATTTAGAAAATTACATAAATATTGAATTTTTCAGCAAACTTTCATTTATAAAAAGATCAACCTAACCACTTGTAATCAATACTTGCGGATTAGGAAGAAATTTTGATGGCTATAAACATAGGGTGATATTCCTGTCTATCTTTCTTTTGCCAAGTAAGATCTGAAAATTATTGAGTAAGATCATTTCATATCTTTTCCTCAACATTTATTTTGGTGACCATACTGGGGAGATCTTCAATATCTCTCTAGTTGTTTTTTATGCTTGATTATCATCGAATACATCTATTTTTCTTATTTTGATTCTTTGATTGTTTCTTTTCTTAATGACTGTACCTATTGCAAGGCAACCTAATATTGAGCCCGGTCTTCAAGATCAAACCAATATTTCTTTGAATTTGTTTAACACCATTTTAGACACTGCTAATACTCGGGCTGAGCTTAATCATTCATAGGTAGCAATTGAACGAGACATTAGTGCCCAAAAACGTTGGGAAGATAGATGTAGATGGCCTATAAATCAACAATAACCTTGTTTTTCCTTCAACTTTGACCTTCGTTTCATGTCCTTAGACCCTTGTGTCTCTAGTAGAAGAAGAGGCTTATCACTTGAAATTAACCCTATTGCTAAAATAGGAAGAAGAAACGTTGTGTTATCAACCCAACAAAGTGCTCTAAGAAGAACTTTGTCTGATTCATCTAGTTTGTCTTTCTCTCCCTTACCTATCATCCACAAGATGAAATCTAGTGGTGGCTCTAGTGGCACTGTAAGTGATTCGTCCTCTCAGTCTTCAGCTTCATCAATGATTGGTAGCTTATATAGTCACCAAGTCCCTGTCCAATCTACCACAAACCCCACCAAAGTCATTAAAAAGTATGGGATTTTTCAATTTGAAGAAGATGCTACAACCACACCATGGCATGTTTCTTCTCCTATTAACCTAGCACCTTCTACTTGTCCACTTCCTAAATTCAAAGAGCATCTTCCTAGGTTTTTAGGGAATAACACTATCACTACATATGAACACCTGGTGGCATTTTCTAATCCCTGTCACAACATAGGAGCCAATGACAATGATACTTGCATACGATTGTTTCTCAATTCCATGGAAGGAAAGGTTTCGGCCGATTTCTTTGACCTCCCTCCTAAGATTATGTCTACTTGGGAGGAGTTATTCTATTGGTTCAAATCCACCTATGGGAAATCTAAAAGTCCAGCTGAGCATAAGTACAATAACATCCCCTATAAGGATGGTGAGACCATCAAGTCCTTCAACTTGTGTTTCACCAAGTCATACAATCAAATCCATGAACTCATTCGGCCTCAGAACCAAGCCACTTTCATGAATTATTATAATGAATTACCTTCCCCCTACCTTCATAGGCTTGAGGAAAAATCCATTGATAACCTTGGTTCTGATCTTCATACTTGTTTAGAGTATGAAGAAAAACTTGAAAGAATCGGTCTTCCTAAGGGAGAATTAGTTAAATAGACAAACATTTCCGCCATCTTACAAATTGTACAAGACATGAATAATTGTATGATAGCATATGAGCGAAAAGGAAATGTCTCCCCTCTCAACCCTGAAGCTTCATCCTCTTCTGCAACCCCCTTTAGAAATCCAATTGAAAATAATTTTTATCCTAAAGCTATCATGCCTCAGATTTGGTGTAAATTTTGTGAGGAACACCATGAGGAAACCACGTGTGAGCTAAAGAAGAGTTCCATAGATAAGATATTTGGTAAAAGAGAGGAAACTACCATCGTTGTCCTAGATTTTGTAGAGCTAGAAGATGTCATGATAATTAATACTCGGAACAAATATTACACTCCCAAATGCAAATATGATCCTCCTCGCAATTCTTCTAGCCCGAGCTCATCCTCACCAGTTGTTACTATTTAGGTTCCCAAGGTTCCAGACAATCAAGGAACTACCTCCCCTCTCCCCTCTTCCAAATAAAATATCCTAAATCAGTTGGCCAACATCAAAGAAGATGGAACCCTTTTGGACATGGTTTCCATCCCTAAACAACAGAGGCATCTAAAAAAATTCATGGAAGGAAAATCTTCTGTTGTAGCCAATCTCTCTGAAGAGGTAAATGAAGAGGATTCGTCTATAAATAAAGTAGGTGTACATAACTTTAGATACCCTGTAAAAAATCCCCCTTTTTATATTTCTGTAAAAATTATGGATAAGATCACCCATTGTTGCCTCATTGATGGTGGTTCGGGCCCAAGTGTAATGTCAAATATTATTATGGAAGATATAGGCTTGTCTTGTACCAATGAAAATGCTAGGAGCATGCTCTCTAATAATAGTCTAAAACAAACAACCATAGGTGAGATTAAATATGTGACCTTAGTTTTGTGTGCACACCCTGAAATAAGGACAACACTTAGTATTCAGGTAATTGATATGCCAATAAGAAATTACTCAATCATCTCACTCGACCGGTGATCCAAAATCGGATCCAGAAGCCTGACAGGGCTTGAAAAATGCTCAACAATGAAAGTGATCGGAATCTGACGAAACCAACACCATTGCATCTGTCTCGTCTTCCTGATTCCAGTGGTATATTTTCTCTATCAAACGGAGTCCGTATGGAGAATATATCGCATTCTGTCCGAAAAGTCAAACAGGCAAAAAAAATGTTGACTGTGCAGTCCGTACAGTCCGTACGGACGCTGACGTGGCATGTCCGTACAAATGACACATGGCAGGTTCATACAGGCGACACATGGAAGCCTCAGGTAGTGACACATGGCAGGCAGTTTTGGACATTTCGGCGTACAGATGGACCTATTCGGAGGTGACATGTGTCACCACTGGAAGGGTGACACATGGCACGGATGACGTCAACATCTGACGTGGCGACCGTACGATGATGTGGCAGGTGACAGAGTTGTACAACAGGGCTGACACGACGGGTGACGAAGTAGTATGAAAGTTGACATGGCTGGCACGTGGACCAATCGGTGTTTGACGCGTGGCATAATGTGATTAGTTGTTGAGGTGCCACGTGGCCCAGTCATGGGATGCCACGTGGCACCCCTTTATTGGCTATTGGTTTTGGTTTGATTAAAAGTTTGTCGACCGGATTCGAACTGGTGACCTCCTCCATTGGAAACATCTTTACAAAGTCTGCATGACCACTATGCCATGCATTGGTGCTTGTAATATATGCGGGTTGTTAATTATTTAAGTTTCCGCTATGTAATAAACAACGGGGGGGTCGGGCCAGGGCTTAGCCCCAACCCGAGGTTTTATTGTATTACCCATATAACCATAACCCTTGTTTAATATGGTGCGCGGTTTAAAAGTTATGGCAATAGCCCGTGGGCCTATGCCACATACCACGGGACCGAGAGATAGCAGGACAAGGGCCAATGCTTGGCCTTATTAAGCCATGTGACCTTACCAAGAGGGGAGTGCGCCAAGGCTTGGGGGATAAATCCTGTATTATAACTATATTATAGTTTAAAAAGTGGGTTTTACAACTGATTTGGGTTTTTAATTGTAATTAACCTATTTTTAAAGGTTTTTATCCATTTTTGGGAGTTATTGGGTAGTTTTGGAGCCTAACTTCTTGGAGGAAGTTGGAGATGAGAAACTACCTTCCCAGCTATATAATCTAGGCCTGTTTGAGGCCATGGGGATAGCTTTGATGGCATTCAGAGCAGAATTATTCTGAGGAGAAGCCAAGCCAAAGCCATTTTGAGGCAGAGAAGCTTTTGAGGAGGAGACACTGTCGGATCATTTCTGGGAGCTCCGGACGTCCGTTTCGTGTGCCGTTTTCTTTGCATGGTTCTAGAGATCTGGAAGAACATGACCATATCAGTATTGTAGCCATTTGGCATTGCAGTGATTTATTTTTGATCTTTTGAACAGAAATAAAGAAGCCGCCCCCACAGAGAAAAGGCCCAGAGACGTAGGCAAAGTTGTGCCGAACTCCGTTATCAATCTGCGTGTTATGGTTTGCTGTTTATTCTTTCATTTAAGATCTGCAAATGTATATATATGGCTGTCATAATTCCTCTTCTTTCTTCATTCTTCACTAAGTTTTCTCAAATGGTTAATTAACGCATGCAAAATTAAAACTCAACCATAAGTCATTAAAAGATCTGACGGATCAAGTGGTATCAGAGCTAGTTGAAGTTTGGATTTGAGTTTTGCATGTTAGCCAGGGAAGAGCTCATCTCAAGGAAGAAAATGGCATCTACAGGAGGACTTTCTCAAAATGAGAAGGAGTTCAGAGATTCAGTGTTTTCCATGGCCGAGATGGTGAAGGTGTTGTATGAAGACTACTTGGAACGAAAGAGCACGGTTCAAGTGAAAGCTTCAAAGAACAACAAAGGAAAAGAAGGATTGAAGGAAGTGCCTTCTACATCTGTTTCAGAAAACACATATGAGGTATGCAGTGAAGGTTCCTCATCAAATTTTCCTCATTCTCATGAAGTTGGTTTTGGTGCATTCAAAAAACATACAAAACGTGTAGGTTTGAGAATACTAACCAAGATGGGTTATGAAGAAGGAAAGGGACTTGGATGTAGAGGTCAAGGCATTGTAAATCCTATTGAGGTTGAGGAAAGGCCTCGATACTTAGGATTGGGATATGGCAAAGGGGACCTTGGAGAGTCTTCCCAGATAGGTTCCAAAACTTTGGAAGCAAGTAATGCTTCAAATGGCCAACTTAAGACATTGCAAGAACACTTCACAAAAAGAAATGGCACATCACTTCAGGGTTGTGGTAGTGAATGCAAGTCGTCTCCAAAGAAAAGTGGAGATCAACATGGAAGGTATAATGGTCATGTTTTTATTAATTCTCCTTTTGATTATAACAAGCATAATCAAGTAAACC
>ML778131.1:2708607-2722325 GCA_009831015.1 Picea engelmannii
TAGGGGATTGGGTATTTTTAAGACTACAACCATACAAACAGATGTCCCTCAAGCAAGCCAAGAAGGATAATAAATTATCACCAAAGTACTATGGCCCTTATAAGGTGTTGCAAAATATTGGTATTATGGCATACAAATTGGAGCTGCCTGCATCTTCACAAGTACACCCAGTTTTCCATGTTTCATGCTTAACGAAGGTTATAGGCGACAAGATCTCAGTTCAAAATATATTGCCAGAACTTGACGAGGAAGGAAAAATCATATTGGAGCCTGAAGCCATCACTGACATTAGAATTCGCCAACTGAGGAATAGATCCATTTCAGAGTATCTCATTAAATGGAGGAAACTACCGGCTGGAGATTCCACTTGGGAAGAATTGTCTTTTATACAGAAGCATCCAGAGTTACTCAAGCGTTGCGAACAACACTTGACTCAAGGGGAGGGGAATGTTAAGCCCCAATATTGGCTCATTACCCCTTAATTGGGGCATATTAGATTAATAATGTTATTTTATTTATGTCGGCTTTAGGCCATTAGTTGTAATTTAGATTAGTAATGTTATTTTATTTATGTCGGCTTTAGNCCATTAGTTGTAATTATACCTCCTAGTCTCCTATATATACCAAGGAGACATTTTCATATTGAATCATCTTGTACTTGAACATTTAAGTGGGGTAAAAGGAGGTTTCCCCCTCGAAGAGGCTTATTATCTGAAATTCTCTATTTTTCAAGGCGTTGAGTACTTTTCCTAAGGTTTTTCTATGCTATATTGATGTTTGGTTCTTAACATGGTATGGTATGTTTTTGGCAATGGTTAATACGTATTTTGGGTGGCGCATTTGGAAAGCAATATGTCGCAAGTTTCAATGGTTGGAATTAATGACATGGTTAATGGTATTGGTCATCACTGGTTGTCTTGTACTTCAAAATTGAATGTGAAGGAAGATGGAAGTGACATGCAGTAAATGCAAATCACTTCATACTTCTCCGATCGGGCCATCTCCCTAGCATGGTTATTGTTTCATTTGGTTTTGCTGGTGGTTAAGCTTCGAGATTCAAGCCACGAAGGAACTGCTCGACCAACTCACCGTTTTTAAATCTATTGGTTACCGGTATGGTTCTTTTCACCCATGAATGAATTTCGCTCTATGTATGAAATGAATGATGGCTGAGTAATGTGTTGGTTTGTGTTTTTGGGAGATTGAAAACTGTGTAAACGCGTGGGTCTTCTCTCTGCATTGTGATTATGTGGTTATTCATTTTGCAAATGAAAGAATTGGTTGGTTGAAGTTATGCATTTGTTGGCTATTCTTTGTGGTGAAAACCATGATGGATCTATGTTTTTTTAAGTAGTTATGGGTATTTTGTTGGAGGGTTTCACTTTGTCTAGCCTTGCTGGCCACTTCCTCAAAATTATGGTAACCATGTTCGGTTGTATCCAAGTTGCTACGAGGTTGTTGTTTATGTGTTCCAACTACCTTTTAGTCGCTGTGTATTTTCCAGAGCCATGGTCGTGGGTTATCCACCTGGTCATAGAATTATTTTGTGGTATTGGCATCAACATTTGGTTATGGGACGACCATTATGCCAAGATGTATGCTTTATGGTTGTTGGTGATACCTCGGGTCTACATTCCCAATGACATTGTTATAAATTTGGTTCGTCTCTTGAGAAATGTGTGAGGGTTATGCCTCTATATGTTCTTGGTAATTGTTACTGTCCAGTGGGAAATTGTTGCTCCTCTGCATCGTTGCCTACCCTACTCGGTGTTGAACTGTTATCACTATTACACAAAATAAGAGTTATAAAAAACCCTATGGTTCCATCGTGCTTGTTTAGAATGGTCTCTGCCTATTGTTGATATGTTCGACCTCTAGTTTCTCTGTGCTTTGATGACTGAGAAAACTCCTGATTACTTCTTGTGTTCATTGTTACAGAGCCCGATTTTGATAACCCCAACTGTTTGCATTCTTGTCGGGTACATTTTTTACTGTCATAGATTGGTTGAATGGTTATGAAAATTTCTTGGAGTATTATCTCATACATTTTTGATTGAGTTGTTGGAAATTTTTAATTGGGGATGAGAATTGGTATACAGTCAAGGGGATGCCTCCTTTTGTTATGACAGTTGCATCGAGAAACTAGCTCATTTTTTTGATTAAATTGGTTGATTAGGAGTCATTGGTAATATACAATCAAAGGTTTTCCTCTTTTCGTTATGCATTGGATCATTGTGTTCCTACAACTTGGTGTCAATTGCGAATTGGTGTTTGCTGTGTGTTTCACTAGTCTCGATCGAGATCATGGCAATTTTTAGAAATTGATGACTGTGATTTCATTGTTTACTATGTATGGATTATGGAGGTATCATGCATGTTTGATTTAAATTGCTCCACCAGTGATGAAACTTGGGTTTTGTATTATGGTTTTGGGTTTTATATTATGAAAATCGAGCAAGTTTTTAAAAGTCTATTCAAATTGGGAAAAAGGACCTATGTAATGTTTACTTGGGAAATTATGAATTATAGACAATGGTTGTTATTTTATAGCATATTATGGATAACAATAGAGAAATGTGACTGTGTGTTCCTTTTGATTTTGTTTAAATGAAAAGAAAAAAAATGAAAGAAAACCAACTATTCTCTTGACAGGACTGTTGAAAGGCATAGTGATTCTGAGCATGATTATAAACTGTGTTAATTGAGAATTTTGAAGAAATTGGATGTGGGACAGTGAACAGTCTTGACACATAGTAATTGTTAATTGATATTGATATCCTTGTATTGAATACATAGTTGTTTTTATGGATCACTTAATTGGTTTTATGAACAATATTCGTTCTTTTCCCTACCATTCTTTCAATTTTCGCACATTACAAGTCCCCTCGCATTCCCATATTCAGTATCCACTCCCTATTCTTAAAATTTAATTATAGTTAAGATAAATTCTGTATTATGACAGTTAAAGGATCGCACATGGATGAATTATAATGATATATTCTTTTTATTTACGATACAATTGATTGTTTGATGATTTGTTGAGCAAAAATCATGATCTATTCCCCCTCATTTTAACACTTTTCGATCAATACAATCCCTCATATATCCCATAACTCTATTCACCCCCTTCTCATTTACAAGTATTACACGATTTGTATGGATTGGATTGCATGAGTTTGATGTGTTGTTGAGCCAAACTTTGATTCATATTTAAAATAGATGTCATGTATGGCTGTTGAAGAAACTATTTGCTAATTGATAATGCATATAGGAATGAGATTTTTCAGTAGAGGTATCCATGGCCATGGTAATAGAGGAAGAGGAAATTGGAACAGGGGGCCTAGAAGGCCAGGGTTCTCTATACATTTTGATGCTGACTCGCAAGAGTTGGGCCAGGTATTTCAAGCTATATTTTTTAATTGGATTGGGAAAAGAGTGGTCCAACCTAGGCCTTAAAGGCCTTCCTTCCAAGCCCCACATGTCCCTAGTATCCTAGTGCCCCCTCATGTCTCACTAAAACCCAAAGTCTTTGAAAACGAAGGAGGGAAAGAGATTGTCCACTCTACAGTCTCCAAACATTGTGGCTAGCCTAAATTTTCTCTACCTGCTCCTCCACCTGTTAATCAAATTGTTCAAGATACCCCTATCCACTCAATAGTAAAATCTTCCCATGCAAGAAAAAGGTTAAAAATCGAGGCCCACCATGCCCCTGAAAAAGGAAAATCTGTTGCTTCCCCCTCCTCACTGTCAAATGACTCTGCCAAATCTATGTCCTCCCGCATGCATTTGAGAGATGATTTCTCTCATGTGACCAGTGATATTAGGACTAAAGGCTCCACACAACCTAAGGAAAATTTATAGAGATCAAAGGGTGAAAGAAGTAACAAGGGAAATATTGCCTCCTAGAGTGGAAAATATTGTTTTTAAGTGTTTTTGTTTATTCATTGTTGAGAACAATTGACTTCTCATATTTTGGACAACACACTATTTTTTGGATATATGGGTAATATATTTTTGGATATGATTTCAATTATCATTGATATAAATTGTCAAATTATGAGAAGTAATAATGGGAGCCACAAGGAGGGATGTGTTTGTTTAATTAACTAGTTGTGTTATGTTTGTTAAAGAACTAAAGGGAGTCACAAGGGGTCCCACCTACTAGTTATTATTTATTAAAAACCCTTATTATGATTTTATTACTTTCCCCCCTTAACTAAAAGTTGGTTGAGTTTTAGTTAACTTAACTAAGGAAGTATTTCAACTACTTCAACTAATTCTAATTGCTTAAAGGAAAAAGGAAAAGGTGGAGAATAGAAGGAGAAGCATACTAAGGTCTTCTCTTTGAGTTTTATTGAGATAATTCAATTTTCATTCATTCTTTAATTCATTGAAATCCTAAATCTCTTTTATGATCGCAGGATCCTATTGTAGACGTCAAGTTTCAGGGAAGAATTACATCATTCAGACACTTGTTTTTCAGAGGTGTTGATATATCTTTGATATTTTGTGTAGACTTGTCTATTTGTGAATTAAATTTCATGATTGATAAAGGCTATTGTGCAGAGTCGAGTGGGCAATGATATGTGGAAAACTGATCCATCTTTTAGAGTTCATTTTTTTACTTTTTGTCAGAAGTCCTTTTGTATGGTTTTCATCAGGGACATCTAAGTTTGTCTTTGGTCCAAACTTCCTCAAGGAATTTTGTAAAGAGAACGATTCTTTTGATAAATTGGAATGGAATAAAGGATTTCTTTATGTCTCATTTTTTTTTTATTATTGACTTAGTGTCTTTACTTATATCTCTATATTTATTTCAACATCTGTTATATTCAGAAAATTACATAAATATTGATTTTTTAAGCAAACTTTCATTTATAAGAAGATCATCCTAAGCACTTGTAATCAATACTTGCGGATTAGGAAACAATTTTGATGGTTATAAACATAGGGTGATATTCCCTTATATCCTTATTTAGCCAAGTAAGATATGAAAATGCTTGAGTAAGATCATTTCATATCTTTTCCTCAACAAGGTTGATATTATGCAAGAGTCATGAATGTAATAAGTTGATAACATGAATAAATAAAGAGTTTAAGGAGAATCTTGTATATTGTGTTCTTTACTTGTCTATGTGCGTTTATTAATGATGCTATACTTCACAGACTAGATTTAGTTTATGGATTGATTATTCTGAAATATTCATGAATGATTGTGATAATCTATGTACTAATTGAGAACCTATCTAAGCTAAAATAAGGAACAATGACTAGTGTATCCGCCTCCCTTTCCCTTACTCCCACAGAAGCCTAGTTCCTACAATCCCCATAGATGCCTTGGGTGAGACTTCATCTACATAAGTAGGTGATTACGAAAGGGTTGGTGTCTTGTGGGTTTGTTGGACATAGTTAAACAGAACCCTGGGTCTTATAACTTGTGCATAGACCAATTGAAAGCCAACACAACCTTTCCTGTAATTTTTCTTCAATTGCAATTCTGAAATTTCTCTGACAGTCACAACCCTTGGAATTCCTTGAACTGACCTCAAATTTACTTTCTCATCCAGGAGAGTAAATTCCTTATTGTAACTATCCAAGACAACATGATGCTCACCCAACCAATCCACACCACTGAGGCAATAATATGAGCCCAAAGGTATATTATTCAAATCAACCTTTGTGCGCAGTCCATTCATATCCAATGGAAATGCCTTAATGCTATCATTGATTTTCCTTTTTTCTCCTGTAGCTAACTGCACCAGCCACGGTTTTCCAATTTTTCTTCTCCACAAACAGAATGTTTCCACCATATTAGGATCTAGATAACTATGACTAGCTCATGAGTTTATTAAAATAACAATAGGTTGGTCGTTAATATTACCTTCCACCTCGATTATGCATGACTGGAACTCGACCTACTTGTTATCCAATGTGAAGTAAATCCTTGGAATATTCCTACCCATGTCCTCGATTATCACAACTTTTTGTATACTATGCGCAGTCCTCACTTTAACACCTCTTTGAGGGAAATATCTACACATATGATTTCTGCCACAACCCTGACACTGTATAGATTGTTTCGATGGATTTTTTCCCACTGTTTATGGCATTCTAGGATCTTGAAAAGTCATCTGTACTTGATAATTATTTATGAAAAATGGTGGCTTAGCTTCCTTCTTCCTTTGTTCCACATTACTTTTCATCTTGTCTTCCCAAGCCTTATGGAAGGTTGTCCTTCCCCTTTGTTGCACATAAAGACACTTAGCGTGCCTTATGGTTTATTTTAACATCTTAGGGTCATCATAATGTATCTTTTCACTAATAAATGAGGGAAACCCACTCAAATATATCTAAATCATCACTTGTTCATCCTTGATAAAAGGAACATAATTCAAGAATTCTAAAATTCTTCTTTCGTACTCGTCAATTGTCATATTCCCAAGCTTGAGTTCAAAGACCTCCTTCATTTTCTTGTCATAGTATCGCTTGGTAAAGTATTTATTTTGTAAATACCTATTGAACTATCTCCATTCCAATTTATTCTCATCTCCACTTGCACATAATGATCCCACAACATTGACTCCTTTCCTTTTAACTGATAGATAACAATTCTCCATTCTCATGCACATAATGGTTATGAAGATGGAAGTACTTTCTCATACCCACCAACCATATCTCTGCATATTCTTATTTATTTTTCTCACCATCAAATGTAGGAGGCTTGATCTTGTTCATTTTCCCCTGTATATCATCTACCCCAGTCCTTCTCTTATTCTTTCTGTCAGGAGATGGAAAATTGAACTACTACACACTTTCCTGAAAAATGCTTACCAACACCTCTTTCTTATATTCTCTTCTCATTACCTTCTTTTCCCTTCAACTTTGACCTTCATTTCATGTCCTTAGACCCTCGTGTCTCTAGTATAATAAGAGGCTTATCACTTGAAATTAACCCTATTGCTGAAATAGAAAGAAGGAATGTTGTGATATCAACCCAACAAAGTGCTCTAAGAAGAACCTTGTCTGATTCATCTAGTTTGTCTTTCTCTCCCTTACCTATCATCCACAAGATGACATCTAGTGTTGGCTCTAGTGGCACTGTAAGTGATTCCTCCTCTTAGTCTTCAACTTCATCGGTGATTGTTAGCTTATATAGTCACCAATTCCCTGCCCAATCTACCACAAACCCCACCAAAGTCATTAAAAATTATGGGCTTTTTCAATTTGAAGAAGATGCTACAACCACACTGTGGCATGTTTCTTCTCCTATTAACCTAGCACCTGCTACTCGTCCACTTCCTAAATTCAAAGAGCATATTCCTAGGTTTTTAGGGAATAACACTATCACTACATATGAACACCTGGTGGCATTTTCTAATTCCTATCACAACATAGGAGCTAATGACAACGATACTTCCATGCGCTTGTTTGTCAATTCCCTGGAAGGAAAGGTTGTGGCTGATTTCTTTGAACTCCCTCCTAATTTTTTGTCTACTTGGGAGGAGTTAGTCTATTGGTTCAAATCCACCTATGGGAAATCTAAAAGTCCAAATGATCAGTTACGAGATTACAATAACATCGCCTATAAGGATGGTGATACCATCAAGTCCTTCAACTTGTGTTTCACCAAGTCATACAATGAAATCCATGAACTCATTCGGCCTCATAACCAAGCCACTTTCAGGCATTATTATAATGCATTACCTACACCCTACCTTCATAAGCTTGAGGAAAAATCCATTGATAACCTCAATTCTGATCTGCATACTTGTTTAGAGTATGAAGAACAACTTGAAAGAATCGGTCTTCCTTAGGGAGAATCAGTTAAATAGACAGACATTTCCACCATCTTACAAATTGTACAAGACATGAATAATTGTATGATAGCATATGATCGAAAAGGAAATGTCTCCCCTCTCACCCCTGGAGCTTCATCCTCTTCTACACCCGCCTTTAGAAATCCAATTGAAAATAATTTTTAGCCTAAAGCTATCATGCCTCGGATTTGGTGTAAAGTTTGCGAGGAATACCATTAGGAAACCATGTGTGTGGTAAAGAAGAGTTCCAGAGATAAGATATTCAGTAAAATACAGGAAACTACCATCGTTGTCCTAGATTTTGTAGAGCCAGAAGATGTCATGATCATTAATACTCGAAAAAATCCTACACTCCCAAAGGCAAATATGATCCTCCCTGCAGTTCTTCTAGCCCAAGCTCGTCCTCACCAGTTGTTACTATTTAGGTTCCCAAGGTTCCAGACAGTCAAGGAACTACCTCCCCTCTCCCCTCTTCCAAATAAAATATCCTAAATCAGTTGGCCAACATCAAAGAATATGCAACCCTTCTGGACATGGTTGTCGTCCCTGAACAACAGAGGCATCTAAAAAAATTCATGGAAGGAAAAGCTTTCGTTTTAGCCAATATCTCTGAAGAGGTAAATGAAGAGTATTATCTATAAATAAAATAGGTGTACATAACTTTAGATACCCTTTAAAAAATCCCCCTTTTTATATTTCTGTAAAAATTATGGATAATATCACCCATTGTTGCCTCATTGACGGTTGTTCGGTCCCAAGTGTAATGTCAAAGATTATTATGGAAGAGATAGGCTTGTCTTGTACAAATGAAAATTCCAGGAGCATGCTCTCTTATAATAGTCTACAACAAACGACCATAGGTGAGATTAAAGATGTGACCTTAGTTTTGTGTGCACACCCTAAAATAACGACAACCCTTAGCATTTAGGTAATTGATATGCCAATGAGAAATTTATCAATCATCTTAGGAAGAGATTGGAAAGATTTGAAGGGTGGATACCTGTCACTCGACATGACACACTTATCCGTTCCTCAGAATGGTAAAAACATCATAGTCCTTAAAGAGGGAAGGATTTCACCGTACATAGAGAGTGCCCCACAACCTAATGTGAAGTATATCGAAGAGGACCTAGTGGTGTATTCCATATTTTCTGAGGAGGATAAGATTCCCTTGGAACAAATCGATTTAGACAATGGTATGTGGCACATGCACTTTGATGGTTCATGCTCTAATGAAGGTAACAAAGCTAGTATTATCTTGTGCTCTCTTATGGGGAAAATCCATAACGTTTCTTATAGGTTCGAGTTTTCTTGCACAAACAATGTCACTGAATTCGAAGCTTTATTATTAGGCATTGAAAACGCCTATAATCTTGGTTGTGGTCACCTTACAGTTTTTGGAGATTTTGAGATTGTTGTGAACCTTGTATGTAAAATATACTCACCTAGAAAAAAGTTGATGAAACAATACACCCAAACTGTTTGGGCACTTATCTCTAACCTATTATCTTTCAAGATTACTCATGTTAAGAGGGAATTGAACTCGATGGCTGATCGGTTAGCTGTTTTTGTAGGCTCTCCTAATTGGAAAATTCTACCACATAGACCTGATTCTACTTTTCAATCTCTATATCGTCTGCATATCCCTGAAAATATAGAATCATGGCAGGTCTTCCCTAGTGATGAGAGCATCTGTGCTTTCATTCAAAATGAACCTTATAAGCCCAAGGAAATTATATCCATGGAAGATAAAAATATCCCTAAGGTCTTGAATCCTCTAGAGATTTCATTTTCATCGAGTGATGTAGGAAATAAAGAGAAACATAAAGAAGAGGAGTCAAAAAGGATGGTGGGTGAAACAATCTCCTTGAAAATTGGGACACCAAAGTCTCCAAATAATGTCAAAATAGGTGCCCAATGTTTTGATGAAGAGAAAATGAATTTTTCCAAGCTGCTTGCAAATTTCAATATGTTTTTGCTTGGTCTTATGAGGATTTAGTGGTTTTGATCCCACTCCTATACAAAATTCCATTCCCATCGAGGAAATCATAAAACCAGTAAGGGAAAAAAAAGACTGATCAACCTTGCACTGGAAGCAACTATTCGTAAGGAGTTGGAAAAACTCTTGAAAGATGGAATCATCTTTCCGGTCAAGTATTCTGAATGGGTTTCCAATTTATTTCCCAATAAAAAAGAAACTGGTTAGATCAGATTATGCATTGATTTTCGTGCATTAAATGGGGCTAATATAAAATATCCCTTTTCTCTCCCTAACATGGAAATGAGTTTGCAACAAGTTGCAGGGTCACAAATGATGTCCTTACTTGATGGTTTTTTCGGTTACAATCAAATCAAGATAAAAAGGGAAGATAAATATAAAACCACATTTATTACTCATTCGGGCACATTGGCTTATGAATGTATGCCTTCTGGATTATATAATGCAGGTGCCACTTTTAAAATACCTATGGAAATAGGTTTTGGCGATTTGATCGACAATATTACTCATATCTATCTAGATGATCTAATCATATACTTTAAAGTGCTATCAATTTTCTCGAAGTTTCAAGAATTATCGCTGGGTCCTTTCCATATCACTTTTCTCCTAGGTACAAACTCTTACATTCTAAAACATTTATAGGAGTGATTGTTTTCCTACAACACTAACACTTCTCACTTAAAAAATTACGTGGAATGAACATGAAATTTTTTAACGCTGTTTGGATTTTCTGTATATTAGTAGTCTAGTTCTGTTTTCATTTTCACCATTGATTTTCTTTTATGCTTTTACAATAGCTTAAATTCTTCTTTTATTTAATAGTTTTCCTTCTGCTTTTTGCAATTTTGTCATTTTATTTCTGTTGTTTTAAATTTTGCAGTTCCATTTATGTTATGACTTTTATTTCTTTTTCATATTTTTAGTTTAATTTTGGTCACCAATAAGATGTTGGATCAATTCTGCCACAGTGGCACTCTTGCAAAGTATTGTTAGTCAATAAAAATCAAGCTTACACATCCGTTATGATGTTCCCCCCTGAAAGCATAATTGAATTTGTTATCTTCTTTCACTGTTGTCTTATGAAGAAATTTGTTACCTCCCACTTATGCTTTCCATTTCTTCATCCATTTAAGTGTTAAAAGAGAAAGTCCATAAATTGTTTCTCCTTGAAGTCAAGAGTAAATTATGGTTGAATGATTATGCATATAGGAATAAACTCCCTCATACTTAACATTTTCCATGAGTTATTCCCAAATTCCCAGTCATTTTTCTATTAAATCCACTCACTTCCCCCTGTTGCATAATCATTCTGGTTATACTTTCTTGATCTGCAAAACCATACATTCTGAGTTCTTAATTTGTTGGAAACAAATTTCCCTGTGGTGTCGCCAATTTGTTGACGATAAAAATTGCAACGAGGAATATCGTCCACAAAGCATTGCTAAAGCCTATTATTTAAACTAAGCTAATGATATATAATACTAGTAGGTGGGACCCCCTTTTAGAGTAGAGTCTTAGAGATAGTCATATCACACATTTTATGCTGCTATTTTGATGTTGCTTACAGGGTCTTAGATGGCTGATGATGCAATATTGGTTTCGTTTTTGACATGATGACAGGTGGATGATGCATTTATGAGATGTTCTGTTATTCAAAGCTTTAATTTCATGTTAGAATTGGAATATATATATATATATATATATATATATATATATATATATTGCAGTTGTTATACTCGATTAGGTCACAATGATTTGTTACCTAGATACACCTGCACAAGACATATGTTAGTAACAACATCAAACAAAAGAAATGGAAAGAGACTAATAAAAAAAGATCCAAAAGAAGGGGCATACACTATACTATGTTAGAAGTCATGTGCAATTTAAATGGATCAAGTTAGTGTTAATCCTAACTAGAAATGGTTAGTGGATATGTGAATTATATTTGAGTTATATAAAGCACATTTGATATATGGTATGGTATGTTTTTGGCAATGGTTAATACGTATTTTGGGTGGCGCATTTGGAAAGCAATATGTCGCAAGTTTCAATGGTTGGAATTAATGACATGGTTAATGGTATTGGTCATCGTTGGTTGTCGTGTACTTCGAAATTGAATGTGGAGGAAGATGGAAGCGATGTGCAATAAATGGACGTCACTCCATACTTCTCCCATCAGGCCGCCACCCTAGGATAGTTATTTTTTCATTTGGTTTTGTTCTTGGTTAAGCTTCGAGATTCAAGCTAGGAAGGAACTGCTCGACGAACTTGCCATTTTTAAAGCTATTGGTTACCGGTATGGTTCTTTTCGCCCATGCATGAATTTCTCTCTATGTATGAAATGAACGATGGCTCAGTAATGTGTTGGTTTGTGTTTTCCTGAGATTGGAAACTGTGTAAATGCGCTGGTCTTCTCTCTGCAATGTGACTATGTGGTTATTCATTTTGCAAATGAAAGAATTGGTTGGTTGAAGTTATGCATTCATTGGTTGTTCTCTATGGTGAAAACCATGATGGATCTCTGTTTTTTTAAGTATTTATGGGTATTTTGTTGGAGGGTTTTTCTTTGTCTAGCCTTGTTGTATATGTTTTCCAACTACCTTTTAGTTGCTGTGTATTTTCCAGAGCCATGGTTGTGGGTTATCCACCTGGTCGTAGGATTATTTTGTGGTATTGGCATCAACATTTGGTTATGGGATGGCCATTATGCAAAGATGTATGCTTTATGGTTGTTGGTGATACCTCGAGTCTACATTCCCACTTGCATTGTTATAAATTTGGTTCGTCTCTTGAGAAATGCGTGAGGGTTATGCCTCTATATGTTCTTGGTAATTGTTACTATCCAATGGGAAATTGTTTCTCCTTTGCTTCGTTGCCTACCATATTCGGTGTTGAACTGTTATCACTATTACACAAACTAAGAGTTATAAAAAACCCTGTGGTTCCATCGTGCTTGTTTAGAATGGTCTCTGCCTATTGTTGATATGTTCGACCTCCAGTTTCTCTGTGCTTTGATGACCGAGAAAAATCTTGACTACTTCTTCTGTTCGTTGTTACAGAGCCCGATTTTGATAACCCCAACTATTTGCACTCTTGTCGGGTATCGTTTTGACAATCATAGATTGGTTGAATGGTTATGACAATTGCTTTGAGTATTATCTCATACATTTCTGATTGAGTTGTTGGAAATTTTTAACTGGGGATGAGAATTGGTATACAGTCAAGGGGATGCCTCCTTTTGTTATGACAGTTGCATCGAGAACCTATCTCATGTTTTTGATTAAATTGGTTGATTGGGAGTGAGTGGTAATGTACAATCAAAGGGTTGCCTCTTTTTTTTATGCATTGGATCGTTGTGTTCCTACATATTGGTGTCAATTGCGAATTGGTGTTTGCTGTGTGTTTCACTAGTCTCGATCGAGATCATGGAAATTTCTGGAAATTGATGACTCTGATTTCATTGTTTACTATGTATGGATTATGGAGGTATCATGCATGTTTGATTTAAATTGCACCACTAGTGATGAAACTTGGGTTTTGTATTATGAAAATCAGGCAAGGTTTTAAAAGTCTGTTCAAATTGGGAAAAAGGACATGTGTATATGTTTACTTGGGAAATTGTGAATTATGGACAATGGTTGTTATTTTATAATATATGATGGATAACAATAGAGAAATGTGACTGTGTGTTCCTTTTGATTTTGTTTAAATGAAAAGAAAAGAAATGAAAGAAAACCAACTATTCTCTTGATAGGACTGTTGAAAGGCATAGTGATTCTGAGTATGATTATAGACTGTGTTAATTGAGAATTTTGAAGAAATTGGATGTGGGACAGTTAACAGTCTTGACACTGTGACGACCCCTTCGTTAAGTCTATGGATAGCAAAGTCAATAGGAA
>ML778131.1:2733444-2743954 GCA_009831015.1 Picea engelmannii
ATATCCTTGTATTTAATACATAGTTATTTTTATGGATCACTTAATTGGTTTTATGAACAATATTCGTTCTTTTCCCTACCATTCTTTCACTTTTCACACAATACAAGTCCCCTCGCATTCCCATATTCACTATCCACTCTCTGTTCTTAAAATTTAATTATAGTTAAGATAAATTATGTATTATGACAGTTAAAGGATCACACATGGATGAATTATAGTGATATATTCTTTTGATTTACGATACAGTTGACTGTTTGATGATTTGTTGAGCAGTAATCATGATTTATTCCCCCTCATTTTAACACTTTTTGGTCAATACAATCCCTCACATATCCAATAACTCTTATTCACCCCCTTCTCATTGACAAGTATTACACGATTTGTATGGATTGGATTGCATGAGTCTGATGTGTTGCTGAGCCAAACTTTGTTTCATATTTAAAAGAGATGCCATGTATGTATGTTGAAGAAACTATTTTCTAATCAATAATGCATATAGGATTGACATTTTTCAGCAGAGTATCCATGGCTTGGGTAACAGAGGAAGAGGGAATTGGAACAGGGGACCTAGAAGGCTAGGGTTCTCTATACATTTTGATGCAGACTTGCAAGAGTTGGGCCAGTTATTTCAAGCTAGATTTTTAACTGGATTGGGAAAAGAGTGGTCGAACCTAGGCCATAAAGGCCTTCATTCCAATCCCAACATGTATCTGGTATCCCAGTGCCCCCTCATGTCTCACTACAACTTGAAGTCTCTGAAAACGACAGATGGAAAGAGGTTGTCCACTTGACAATCTTCGAACATCATGGTTGGCCTAAATTGTCTCTACCTGCTCCTCCACGTGTTAATCAAATTGTTCAAGCTACCACTGTCCACTCAATAGTACAATCTGCCCATGCAAGAAAAATGTTAAAAACCGAGGCCCACCATGCCCCTGAAAAAGGAAAACCCATTGTTGCCCCCTCCTCACCGTCAAATGACTCTCCCAAATCCATGTCCTCCCGCATGCATTTGAGAGATGATTTCTCTGATGTGACCAGTGATATTAGGACTAAAGGCTCCACACAACCTAAGGAAAATTTAGAGAGATCAAAGGGTGAAAGAAGTAACAAGGGAAATATTGCCTGCTAGAGTGGCAAATATTGTTTTTAAGTGTTTTTGTTTATTCATTGTTGAGAACAATTGACTTATGAAATTTTGGACAACACACTATTTTTTGGATATATGGGTAATATATTTTTGGATATGATTTCAATTATCATTGATATAAATTGTCAAATTATGAGAAGTGATAATGGGAGCCACAAGGAGGGATGTGTTTGTTTGATTAACTAGTTGTGTTATGTTTGTTAAAGAACTAAAGGGAGTCACAAGGGGTCCCACCTACTAGTTATTATTTATTAAAAACCCTTATTATGATTTTATTACTTTTCCCCCTTAACTAAAAGTTGGTTGAGTTTTAGTTAACTTAAATAAAGAAGTAGTTCAATTGCTTCAACTAATTCTAATTGCTTAAAGGAAAAAGGAAAAGGTGGAGAATAGAAGGAGAAGCATACTAAGGTCTTCTCTTTGAGTTTTATTGAGATAATTCAATTTTCATTCATTCTTTAATTCATTGAAAGCCTAAATCTATTTTATGATAGCAAGGTCCTATTGTAGACATCAAGTTTCAAAGATGAATTACATCATTCAGACACTTTTGTTTTCAGAGGTATTGATCTATCTTTGATATTTTGTGTAGACTTGTCTGTTTGTGAATTGCATTTCATGATTGATAAAGGATATTGCACAGAGTTGAGTGGGGAACAATATGTGGCAAGTTGCTCTAGCTTTTAGAGTTCATTTTTTTACTTTCTGTTAGAAGTCCTTTTGTATGGGGACATCTAAGTTTGACTTTGGTCCAAACTTCCTCAAGGAATTTTAAAGAGAACGATTCTTTTGATAAATTGGAATGGAATAAACGATTTCTTTATGTCTCATTTGTTTTCATTATTGACTTAGTGTCTTTACTTCTATCTCTATATTTATTTAAACATCTGTTATATTCATAAAATTACATAAATATTGAATTTTTCAGAAAACTTTCATTTATAAAAGATCAGCCTAAGCACTTGTAATCAATACTTGTTGATTAGGAAGCAATTTTGATGGCTATAAACATGGGGTGATATTCCTGTCTATATTTCTTTAGCCAAGTAAGATATGAAAATGATTGAGTAAGATCATTTAATATATTTTCCTCAACAAGGTTGATATTATGCAAGATTCATGAATGTAATAAGTTGATAACATGAATAAATAAAGAGTTTAAGGAGAATCTTGTATATTGTGTTCTTTACTTGTCTATGTGTGTTTATTAACGATGCTATACTTCATAGAATAGATTTAGTTTATGGATTGATTATGCTACAATATTCATGAATGACTGTGATAATCTATGTACTAATCGAGAACCTATCTAAGCTAAAAGAAGGAACAATGACTGGTGTATCTGCCTCCCTTTCCCTTACTCCTGCAAAAGCCTAGTTCCTGCAATCCCCATAGATGCCTTGGGTGAGACTTCATCTACATAAGTAGGTGATTCCGAAAGGGCTGGTGTCTTGTGGGTTTGTTGGTCATAGTTAACCAGAACCCTGGGTCTTACAACTCGTGCGTAGACCATTTTAAAGCCAACACAACCTTTCTTGTAATTTTTCTTCAACTACAATGCTGAAATTTCTCTGACCATCACAACTCTTGGAATTCCTTGAACTGACCTCAAATTTACTTTCTCATCTAGGAGAGTAAATTCCTTATTGTAACTATCCAAGACAACATGATGCTCACCCAACCAATCCATACCACTGAGGAAATAATATGATCCCAAAGGTATAATATTCAAATCAACCTTTGTGCGCAGTCCATTCATATCCAATGGAAATGCCTTAACCATATCATTGATTTTCCTTTTTTCTCCTGTAGCTAACTGCACCAACCACGGTTTTCCAAGTTTTCTTCTTGGCAAATGGAATGTTTCCACCATATTAGGATCTAGATAACTATGACTAGCTCATGAGTCTATGAAAATAACAATAGGTTGGTTGTTAATATTACCTTCCACCTCTATCATGCATGACTGGAACTCAACCTACTTGTTATGCAATGTGATGTAAATCCTTAGCACATTCCTACCCATGTCCTCCATTATCACAGCTTGTTGTATACTATGCACAGTCCTCAGTTTATCACCTCTTTGAGGGAAATATCTACACATATGATTTCTGGCACAACCCCGACACTGTATAGATTGTTTCGATGGACTTTTTCCCACTGTTTATGGCATTCTAGGATCTTGAAAAGTCATCTGTCCTTTATAATTATTTATGAAAAATGGTGGCTTATCTTCATTCTTCCTTTGTTCCACATTGCTTTTCATCTTGTCTTCCCAAGCCTTATGGAAGGTTGTCCTTCCTCTTTTTTGCACATAAATACACTTAGCGTGCCTTATGGTTTATTATAACATCTGAGGGTCATCATAATGTATCGTGTCATTGATAAATGAGGGAAAACCACTCAAATATATCTGAATCATCACTTGTTCATCCTTGATAAAAGACACATAATTCAACAATTCTAAAATTCTTCTTTCATACTCATCAATTGTCATATTCCCAAGCTTGAGTTCAAAGAACTCCTTCATTTTCTTGTCATAGTACTGCTTGGTAAAGTATTTATTTTGTAAATACCTCTTTAACTTTCTCTAGTCCAATTTATTCTCATATCCGCTTGCACATACTGATCCCACCACATTGATTCCTTTCCTTTTAACTGATAGATAACAATTCTCCATTCTACATGCACATAATAGTTATGCAGCTGTAAGCACTTTCTCATACCCAACAACCATATCTCTGCATCTTCTTATTTCTTTTTCTCACCATCAAATGTAGGAGGCTTGATCTTGTTCATTTTCCCCTGTAGATCATCTACCCCATTCCTTCTCTTATTCTTTCTGCCAGGAGATGGAAAATCGAATTACTACACACTTTCCTGAAAGAATGCTTACCAACACCTCTTTCTTATCTTCTCTTCTCATCACAAGACTTGCAACTTATTTATCTACTAATATATTTCTCCTTATCCATCTTCCTTTCTATTATGTCCAGACTTTGCATCAATTTGACATTGAAGTCATCTTGTTGTGCCTTGGCTCTCATAAGCCTTTCATTATTAGTCTTATAACTCTGGACATCTTTCTGCAATAATTTTATAGTTTATACCAAGTTCATGCAATCCTCCTTGGATTATGTACCATTAACACCCAAACCGATATACATGTGCATAAATCAATTATCAAGACTATAATTTCTTTGTGCATCTTCCATGTTTTTAACCTTCTGCACTGACTCTGTCCTGCGCTATTCACTAAAAATTTTGCAAAATATGCAAGCAATTAAGATTTGGTAGATGGTTTCATGCAACAACTACATGAAAACTTTGCACCATTTTGTCAGAATCGTTTCACTTGGATTTCTTGGACAATTTGAAAATCCCAAAATGCAGTGTGCACACATCTATGCACGCTAAGTTCTGGACCCTACAATTCCAATATTGAACCAATGGCTCTGATACTAATCTGTAACGTCCCCATCCACCCTAGGCTAGGCCATGTCACCCCATAAAAACCTTTGACATAGTTTTGATACCACTTTGTAATGTACCCAGTCTCCTACTGAATCCCTTTACCACCTTATACATTCTCTAAGTCAACCGAACTGTAACATTCCCAACATACCACTGACCAATTTTACTCTAGGGGTATACTACACTGAATCTATTTTAAGATAATCAACATAGTTTCATTTGAAGTAACGCGCTCGGCCCAAACTTGAGTCGCGCCACATAACTTTTAACAACAGAAGAAACCTTTTTCCTTACAATTCAATCTTAGTGACATAATTAAATAAAACAACTATGCACACTAAAATACTAACCACACAACCTAACTGTACGAACATCCATCTGGGTGACATGTGTCACTTCTAAATTCACTATGCATGGAATCCAATTCCTTAACTACACACTCATGAGTTTAATCCTCCGAAGCATAAAGGTTACAATCTAGTGCACCCGATCATTGAGTCTTCTTCTTTACGACTCATAAATAGAACCACGAGGTTAGTTTAACAGGAAAGAGTACCACATTTTCCATAGCCATGCACAACTAGAAATATAGGCTAAGTGCGTCGTGCTTACTTGAACAAACAACAACAATAAAATGACAACAATTACACATATGAAACACATGCAAGAATTTAACATATGTCAAACAGAGACAAATATGCTTAGTAAAAAAGACAAACGCATAGAGAATACTTATCTTAAATGAAAGTCACCAATTGCGGCCTTGAATCGGATGTTCCTCCCAGTGATAGACATTGTTGCTCATAATATTTTGGCAACAGGTAACCCCGAGTTGGGGCTCAACTTTAACAGGGAAACCAGGGTTCTAGTGACAAGATATGTCCTAAAACTCAACATAATTGGCCAGTCCTAGATGCCCACTGTTGTAACTAGCCCACAATCCCTCATTCCCAGCATGCTTTTCATACGCAAGGAAGTGTTCTCCTTTTCTTCTCACCAGTTCCTCAGTTACCCCACTTCCCTTCCCAGGATTACCAACAACAGGTCGGACAGGAAGCCTTTGAGCATTGTGACTAATTCAAGTGCACCAGGGAACAATTCTAAGTAGAAATCTCACCTAGAGAGTATTCTCATGGATATGGAAACCACTCCACAACAACCAGTCTTTCACCCAGAGAGATTGCTCACAATCTACCAACCCAACTCTTCGACAATGAAACTTTGTACTACAATCCCACAAATCCTTACAAGATACTCTTTGCAGATAAGGTAATAATCGTATTTTCTAGATAATCCAACCCCCTTCTACCCACGAGAGCTTGCAGTATGAATAATAAGACAACTCCCCCCAAAATATGCTAAGGCCAACAATATATATTGCATGTCTCCCACTTGACACTTGTCACCTCCAAAAGTAAATTTAAGACACTTGGTGACCCGTTCCCTACCCTTGGGAACTTAGGATAAAATAATATATCTAACATTACACTTTTCTCAGAAATATTATTAAAATATTCCCCATGACTTACAACTCATACCCTTTTCCCTTTTTCGGTGGAGTAGGTCCCACCATCTCTTTTCTTTTGAGTCAGTCAACACACAATGATGCCAGATTGTATTAATATTCATGATTGTATTTACATGGATATGTGCACTAGCCTATCTGTGTCCAGGCTCACCAGCCTCAAAACATAAACATTCATTCCCGCGGACTAACCTAAGTGCATGCAACACAGTTCAATGTGCACACTTACCTAGGTGCGTGCAACACACAAAATGTGCGCACCCTATCTTTACATTAATTCTCCACGCACTTACTCTGATGTGCGCAATGCCATAACCAAGTGTCATTGGCTCACCAACCTAAATGTTCATTACATTTACACTTGATACCAATTCTTCTCACCAACCTATATGCAATTACAAGACACTACAAAATATCATTCTCAGATATAGGAGTCATGCCTATATTCTCCACTTAACCAAAATAAACATTAGGGACTATCATTTCATTCAAACATTTTTCCAAATACTTGAAATCATTGTTTGAATTATTGCTAAAATTACAGAACTAAATACTACCTTCACTCCATACAAACTAGAGTACTATATTATCCAAGTTAGAATAGTTACCTATAGAATCACCTTTTTCTCCATAACAAATATTACCCAAAGAATTTTTTCCTCTACTTGCACATACTTTTTCTTTTACAATGGCCATACCCATGCATTTCTTAGGTAAAATTTAAGGCCAACACCTTTTTCCTATTACAACTTAGGAACTACCCCAAGAACCTAATTCAAACAGTGAATGTATGTCCAGATCTTTGGTTCCATTTCCATTTCTAACTCATTATGTGAAAAATAGTTTCCATTCAACCAAACCCAAGTAAAAATTCTTTCCTTGGGATCCTTAAGTTGTGTGGGATCATAATCCGAAGCTAGAATGCATATTTTCCAATAGAATCTGCACCAATGATGGTTTACCATCCACTGATAATATTTCCATTTGCTAGACATGTCAAGCAAACCACTACATCTCTGACAAGGAAATCGATGTAACAATAATGCTTATCTTCCTTCCAAACCAACTTACTATGTAAGTTTAGATTCACATTCTTTCAAAATAATTTTAGCAACATTTTCTTAAAATTCAAATTCCTTCTAAATATCATGGATACCCATTATATTTATAGGCTCTAAAAGGATTTCCACCTTAGACATACGAAGAAGTCTCAATTTTCTAATTTCTTTATTATCAATATTCACCCCATTAGGTGGCACTCCCACCTTTTTCTCTTTTATTTTCATTTCAAATTAGTTGAATAATCATTCCCTATGTGTCACATATAAAAAATTCTTATCAATTAATTTCATTAAATATTTTATTTTTAATTTATTAAAATAGTCATATATCAAGTAGCCCACTAAAAGTGGATAATTTTTAGGTCAACTTTAAATATCATCATAGGTTCACTTATTGTTACCTTAATGTGGATCAATATATCGAATATTTAGCTACTAGGGAGTAAGGACTTCCCTTCCTTCATTGTGCACCCCTTGATCATAACCATGAGGCATGCTACCTCCCATAATTAGAGTAGGAATGTTACCTCCAGTCCTAAAGAAATTGGTGTTTCCGATCCATCCAACTTCCTTATCCCATGTATTCTTGTCTCTCTCTTGGGACCGAGTAGGATAACTTAAGCAACTCCACTCATCCCCATGCAACAAATCAAAAGCATCTTTGTCATGTCCCACACCCACATGCAACAAATCAAAAGCATCTTTGTCATGTCCCACACCCACATGTTGGTGAGTGGGCAAGGATTTTCCCAGTCTCATGCACATTCATGAATCACACAAACACATCAAATATAATTACACAAACACCTAATCCAAACCATACCTCTTAATTTCAAAAGTTATCTTTAATGGTTCTTATTATCAGACTCCCCACCAATTTTTTTCCCCAAACAATCAAGAACATATTAAGTTATGCTCAATGGTTATTTCTATCAAAATCCTTCCCGGAATTTCATTATATAGAAAAGAACACTTACATCCTTCAAATAACTAGTGGCCTTCATCACAATATTAAAAAAATCATAATACAACATATGCATATTGGCATATATATCATAAGCATATTATCATCTCATGAGATCTATGTCAATTACAATTTCATATCCTTCTAATTTTCATCCATAATCAAAATGGATTTCTTACTTTGGTAGCTTGGAAAGCTCCATCATTTCTATCCTAGGTCAACATAAAACACCTCCATCCTAGATTCTTGCATAATTGGCCAACCTACCACAATTTCCACTCACTCAATAACATCGTTGGTCATTATATCATCATCATAACATCATCACATAAGAAATTAGACAAACATCAATCCATGTACTCTCATGAGTTTTTCCAACCATGAATGTATCATCTCATCATTAGACAAAAATCATACAAAGGACATGCATGTGTGTTCATAAACATATCTATATACATCAACAATCTACATAAATCCACTAGTATTCATTTCGTTGATAATACAAGTGATCAAACCAACTAAGAATAACCATCTTCGTTATATAGAAATCCAATCCAGGCAAAGAGGGGCATTATGTACTCCCCCTCTTTGGAAGAAATAGTGGCTCAAATTTGTTATAGGCACAAGAAACCTATGCTATGCCAGATCAAATTATAACAAGATTTTAACATTGTAGGTGTCATGCTAAATAACATAAGAATTTTATTTTTTGGCCTAAAGTCAAAGTTTAATCATAACTTTATTTCATAAAATCACCCATTATGCAACATCCAAATGATAACCAATTGAAACATCAAATGCATGAAACTTTATTCAAATGTCATGATTAAATATGTGACAAATAAGGTCATGTCATACCAAACAAATTTTGATCAACACTCAAAGTGACTTCAAGTTGTAAATAATTAGATTCACCTTGGATTGATACTTCATGTGTACTTTAGTCGTCATCTATGAGAATATACTAGCCATAAGTATAATCTCTCAAGCAATTTCATTGAGTATTATATTACTCAACCATTGAAACCAACAATGGATTTTATATACAATATGCTTACCATCGTCTTCCCATATGCCTCAACCACTAGCTCATGATCTCAAGAAATGATTACTACAATATCATTTTGTCATTCATTTGAAAATCACATGGAAAACCAAGCTTCAACAGATCTGGGAAAAAAACTACATGCAACATTAGATATTCATTCTATTGTATAAGAAACAATGACCCAATGCAAATGAAGGGCTTAGTTAGTACAACTTGTCCATTTTCATTAGAAACAACCATACTTCCACTAGCTTACATAACATTTAAGGAATGGATTAATTATAAGAAAAGTTTGAGTAAACTGATATTATTTTTCACCTATTCCACAATGATCACTCAAACCTAAAGATACTTCCTATCTCCTCTATGCTTACATACCAATAATTTCCACCAACTTGTCGAAAAAATATTATTATCCACGTCACATTATCATTAACCCATATAATTTCATAAGCCAACCATGAAGCCACAATCATGACCATCATGTTAATTAGTGACTCATTGGTCTCAATAATTAAATTCTTCACCTTGCTTGTTAAAGTTTAAATACATAAGCTCACATGCACAACCTTCCAATTAAGATATTGAGGGTCAACACCATGAGTGCAATTTTTTCTATCTCATCACAAAACATGATTCCTTAAGTTCAATATCTTTATTTTTACACATTTAAGCTTTATATCCATATCCAATTACAAAAATAAACACTATATTCTTAACATAACAACCTTCAATATTATTCAAACTAATGAATCCATTCACCAAAATCTTTAGAAATAGATCTTACCAATTTCTTTAAGAGAAATCTTCCATCTTTTATCATCTTATCCTAGGGACGTTTTCTCAACTTCAATAAAAACTTAAGAAATTCAATGTTATGCCAACCAAATACAACATAGCACAAGAACATAAACCACTAGTAGTTAACTATTTCAATTCAATGGACAAACCAACATGCTTCACAAATATAATCATGCTCAAGACTTATTTCTTTATGCATATAATTTTGACTAGTTTTACTTGAAAGTCAAGGGTAAGATCCATTAGGACAATCAAATCTTCATAAAGTTCCTATACTAAGTCATTGTTCAACTATGCCGTCAAATGAGCACATGATCATAACCAACATTAACCTAGATATATCCATAAAATTTCAGAAATATAGTTTCTTCAATCATATATTAATAACAATCTTTTAGTAATCATATACATATTGATATGGTTTCTATCAACATACATCGATGTTACAAATATAACCTTTAATTTCTCATTATTATGATTTGAGAAT
>ML778131.1:2755049-2769021 GCA_009831015.1 Picea engelmannii
TTAAGTGACCTAAAGGATGAAAGTATAAATAAGATAGCAATGGTCTCTTGTAGATCATCTTTTTTGTGGATCAATGAAGAGCTTCTTGTGGGAATATATTTTGGAGTATTGATGGAGAGCTTCTTGTGAGAGATTCTTCAACATTTTTGGTGTGGAACACTTGAGGATATTGAAGATCTATAGGTGACTAAGGTAACCAAGGATATATAAGCCGAAATTCGGAGGAAAGTGAAGAAAAGAAGGCCAAAATGCAAGGAAGGATAAATTCTTTTGATGGTGCTTTCTAAGGTATGTTATTTTCAGGTCATCTCACCATTCTCGCTATAACTTTTTTTCTATAATGATTCAGATCCTGAAATTTCTATGAAAGTGAGAAAACATAGCCAAGTATATGTGGTTAAAAATTCATTTTGTGATTCGTTGTATTTTGGGAGTTACACTCCATGGAAAATAGGGTTTGTGGCTAGTCCTGAAACTAGTCAAAATCAGGTGTTTCAGGTAAAAACGTCATAATGTATTCATAATAGATCCAAATTCAATGAGACAAATTTTTTTGGTTAGGGTACAGTCTATAGTATCCTCTATAATAGTTTCATATTATTTCATCAAATATTTTGTGTGGGGCACGCTCTACAAGGTCGCTTTCTAGAATACGCTAGAATTCAAAAAGGTATGCCATTTTTTCTATAACTCATTTTCTAAGAGGTTTCAAGTCGTGCCACTTGGGGGAATTGCATAAAACACATTGAAGAACATTTTGTATCATTTTTAGATATTTATTCAATACAAGTACAAAGTTATGATTATTTCAAGTTAGGGTTGTTGACTAATCCAAAACTAGTCATGGTTGAGACAAGTAGTTGATGAGTTGGCACATACATGAGGTGTATAGTTGATGATGTTGGTACATATTAATGATTTATTTTTGATGAGTAGTTGACACATGATTGGTATATACTTGGTACATGGTTGGATGCACTTATTTATGGTACATGTTGATTACAGGTTGTTTGGCACAGGTTGGTGCATGGTTGATGCTCTTGTTTATGGTACAGATTGATATCTGTTGAGGATTGTTGCCTCATCTCAGTTGGTGCTGAGAATGTGAGCTGAGTCTTGCATATAGAACTGGTTCTCTTGTAGAGTTGTACACTATTCAGTTGTTGCTGAAAAACCCCCGGATTGAAGTCCATAATAAAAAGAAAAATTGTACATACATCTTGTGTTCCTTGTGAAGATGATTTGTTGATGATATATTTCTGATATATGTTTCTGATATGTATTCACATCTAACTGATTATTAATGACAACAATGAGTAATGAGTAAATTTCGAATGCTAACTAATGAGTTTTATGTAAGAGGGAAGTTTTGGGAAAAATATCCCCACACTCATTCACCCGCCCCCTCTAAGTGTGGTAGGTGTGTCCAACAAATATTCCATCATTTTTTTCCTTGATTCTTCTATCCCTCAATCCTCCTTGACTCCTCCCTTGACATCAATTCCCCCTTCCTTCTCATAAGTCAATCCTTCCCCTCCTAGTTCTTCTTCTCTCCCTCTTCTCCCAACCCCCTCTCCTTTTACCTTATACCCACTCCAAACCCTCCCTCAATTGCTCCTCCTCTCTGAACTCAAACTAATCCTTCACTTGGTGATTTCGGGGAAATTACCCTATAGTAGTGGGCTTATTGCAAAAAACGATAATTGTAAAGATAGAAAATTTTTAAAGATAACATACAACAAAGATTTTATAAAGAGTTCAATTGAAATAACTATCTTGAGGAGAAGAAAAATAAACTCACTGGTAGTTCTACGTTCAATGTCATTTCTGAACTCTAGAATATTGTCGCTCTTTGTTGATAGTTTTCTCTGCAACTTGCAATAAATTCAATCATAGAATTTTATGTACAGAGGTAGTTATACTAATAACTACCCGTTATTCCAATTAAATACAAAGGAATAATCAATGCATTTAGTTTTCTACACAACATATATGAAATAACTTCGAATTAAATATTATGAAAACACATTTTTCAAAGGAATGAGCTTCTCGTAAATATTCAACAGTTTGGTAGTTACATTGTATACCTGTCCTATTGTGGTGTTGCCTTATCGAAAAGAGTTTGGGACCCTCTACCCAAGCTCCTGCTATAAAGGTTGGTTTTGACCTTCAATTCATCGACATACTCAAGAAGGATATAAGGAAACTCCTAGTCATATATAAAGGTGCTCAAAGAAGACCGAAAACTAAGGTTTCCAAGTCAAGAACCAACATAAAATGGGAGGTATATGGGCTTACAGACATGGCGATGTATCCAATATATTTTTTTCTTTGGTATGCATGGAATCATTACCTTTCTCCTTGTGTTAGGATATTTAGACACTTAGGATTTAGTTAAGATCTACTTGGTCTAATGTGTCATTAAGTAAACGTTTGTTTCTTAGTGTGTTTCTTTAGTATGCATTTGTAGTTAGGAAATACGACGGTCACGATATGTTCCCAACATAGAGTGATCCGACGGTTCATATACTCCTAGATATTAATGGCCATATATATGTGGATTAAAACCTGATTGGTCCATGATCTCTATTTAAAGAGAATGGAGGGTCATTTTCCGATGATCGATTATGAAAAAATATCTTGTAAAATTTCTCTGTAATATTTTTCTTTTGAATTAATAAATTGCTCCAAGTGGCCGCGTTGGTTGGGGCCATGGATGTTTCCCCTTAGGGGTTTTACCACGTCAAAACATCGGTGTGTTGATCTTTGATATAGTTGTGTGAGTGGTTAATGAAGGTGTTTGTGCTTTGTTATAATACCTATGTTGTCGAACATGGTATCTGATCATGTTTGAAGACCCGCTCCTATTGTAGATCAAGATCGTGAAGCTGAGTTGTCTCATCTACATTTTCAGTAAATTTCCATACATTTATGGGCTAACAGGATTGTTCCATTGCAATCAGAGTTCTCGTTTCATTCAGGAACACTTTTCATTTCACTCAAAAATGTTTCTGTTTGCCCAAGATACGACCATTTCAGTCAGATCCAGAGGTATAAATCCTGAATACGCATTTTAAAAAATTTTGCAGAGTATTTTTGGTTTTATTTTGGTTTTATATTATTTTTTTCTGAGTTGTTACTCTTTTAGATCTGTGTATGATCTTTTCCCTGTACCCTATGTGACTTTGGAAAATCATAAACAAATAGGAAAATGCGCATCTTCTGGGTAAGCTAGCCAAGATCTAACCCTTGTTGTCATCGAGAAGTGAAATTTTTTTCTTGTGTGAAAATATTTTTTTTTAAGGATGCTCTCCAACAACAACAACAACAACAACACTCTTTCTAAAAAATATAATATGTTTTGCTAGACCATTTGGTTAAAAGTTTCCTTATTAAGTAAGAGGTCTTGAGTTCAAGTCTCTCTTTTTGTTACTTTTTTTGAAAAAGTTCATGCTCAAATTGTAAAGTGTATTTCACTTCAAGTATAAACATGAATCACTATAAGTAGCTTTAATATTTTATTTTAGAGTTATTTATTTTGCATGCAACTTTTATTTTATAAAGTAACCTCATTGTAAAAGTGATCCCCACTTTTCTTTATAAAAGTGGGTCACTTAATAAAACAACTTACACCACCATGTGGTCCTTTGGTTACCATTTATGCATTTTTTAAAGGGCATAACTTTCACATCTGAAGTTCATTTTTAGTGTCGTTTTATAAAACCGCATAATTTTTCGATATCTTTCCATCCAGATCATCAGTTTCAGTTTTTAAATCCATATTATCTACATATTTAATATGGCTTCTTCTAGTAATATTTTTCTTACTATCACTAGCTATTTCCAATGGAAATCTCATATGGAGAATTTGTTAAGAAGTAAAGACTTGTACTGGATTACCTTGGGAAAGGAAAAAGAACCCACTGATGCTGATAGAAAGTCAAATGGGCTAATAGGAGTGACGGAGCACGTGGACTAATCAGAATGTCCATCTCTCCTGATTTAAGGTTCCACCTTAAATAAATTGATGACCCCGATAAATCTTGGGAAAATATTGAAACTGTGGTTGGTAAACTCAATATTATTAGAGCACAACAATTAGAAAATCAAGTACTAACTTTAAATCCAAGTGTTTTTTCTTGCATTGGAGACTATCTATCTAAGTTTAAAACACTCAGAATTTTATGTGAAGAATGTGAGATAAAGATGGGGGAAGAGTGTTACATCTATCTTATTCTCTCTAATCTAGGTAGTGCATATTCTGTGTTTGTATCTACCTTTTATTCCATGAGAGTGGCTCTAGGGAAAACTTATAAAAAACCCACTCTTGAGTCCTTTTGTGCTGCTTTTATTAGAGAGGAAGATAAGCTTGTACAACTTGGACTGATCAACACTGCATGTACCTCCAACAAAGACTTAGTTTCCCAACAAAAAGATAAACCCAAGTTTCCCAAGAAGCAACATCATTTCTACAACAAGCAACATAAGGGTCCCAAACTCGCTCAGACAACTTCAACTACTAATAATGACAAAGGAGAAAAATATAAAAATAAGAAGACTGATAGACATTGCAACTTTTGTGATAAAGATGGTCATGATGAGTCCAAATGTTTCAAGAAGATGGAATATTTAGAAGTAGTGATGAAGAAGCAAAACATCGATATTGATTCTACTACTTCTTAATCTTCTCATGGACATGTACTTTTTTCTTCTGGTTTCTCCTTCAATACAACTTCTACTTCTTCTTCTGATGAGTGGCTTATTGATTCTGGAGCATCTTATTATATGGATAAGGATAAAGGAATATTTTATGATCTAAATGAATGTAACACCAAGAAAATATTTGTTGGTGATGATAGATCTCTTAGTGTTGTGGGATCTGGAACAATTCAAGTAGATAATGGTCATTTCAATGATGTATTATGTGTTCCAAGTTTTTCTTGTAACCTTCTATCATTATATAAAATCACTCATTCATGTGAAGGTAAAATCGTAGAGTTTTCACCTCACCAAGTTGTAATCAAGGATCTAAAATATCCTAAGCTTGTTCTTGCAACTGGAATTGTTGATGATATTACCAGGTTGTACAAGTTTGACAACTTTGGGTCATCATTGTTTTCATCATTTTTTGTTGCTCATAACGATGACTTGAACAAACTTTGGCATGAATTGTTTGGTCATCTAAACTATCACTCATTGAAACAACTATGTAATAAACATATGGTGATTGATCTTCCTCCTATTTCATATACAGATGGTGTTTGTGCCAGTTGTGTTCTTGACAAACATCATCAGGACAATTTTGAAAAATGTGCCTCTTGGAATGCCTTGGGCCCTTTGTAGTTTTTTCACAGTGATTTGTGTGGTTCACCTTCTTCTCCTTATTTTTATGGGTTAAATTATTTCTTAAATTTTATTGATGAATTTTCCAGACGTACTTGGGTTTACCTCTTAAAACTTAAGAGCAAAGTTTTTGACAAGTTTTTGTCCTACAAGGCCCTTGTAGAAGAGTAATGTGGACATCAAATTCAACAGTTAAGAACAAATAATGGATGTGAATATGTGAACAATAATTTTACAATTTACTGCACTACACAGGGTATCCAAATGCAACACACTGTTCCATATACACCACCACAAAATGGTGTTGCTGAGAGAAAGAAAATCACATTAAAAGAAATGGCTAATTTTATGATCCAATCAAAGGTATTAAGTCTAAAGTATTGGGAGGACACAATAAACTCTAAAAATTACATAGTAAATCACACTCCCACAAGGTCTCTTAAAAATATAAGACTCAAAGAATGTTGTACTAAAATTAAACAAGATGTAAGTCACTTCCGTGTATTTCGTAGTATAGCATGGGCTCATATTCTTGATGAGAAAAGGAAAGCATTACAACCTAAAAGTAAGAAGTGTATATTTGTTGGTTATTCTGAAGATTTAAAAGGTTATAGACTTCTTCAACCACATTGTAATGAAATTATTATTAGAAAAGAAGTTAAATTTGATGAAAATCTCTTGGCCTGCGAGCCTAATTCGACGATTGTGCCTTATTTGGCCTGCGAGCCATCTTCAACGTTTGTGCCTTCTTCTATTCCTATTCTGGTTTCTTCTTCAGATGATGATAGTGAGGATGAAAATACACCTATGCCTACTCACCTTCCTCCATATGAGTCCTTTGAACCTGAACCATTACCAGCTCCACCGCTTCCTAGATGGGTCCCTTCAACATAAGAAGAAGCTAGTGATCTTATTGGTGATCCTTCAGATCAACGTCAAACATGTTCACAGTTATAACGAGCCTCTTCTCTTTTGGATCAAGTTTTAGAGACTCATGATCCAAAGACATTTGCAGAAGTTTCAGGTCATCTAGATTGGGATATGACAATGAATGAAGAGTATCTTTCTTTAATGGAAAATGATACTTGGGATCTTGTACCTCTTCCACAAGGAAGAAAACTTGTCATATGTAAATGTGTCTACAGAACTAAGTATGCATCAGATGGAAGTGTTGACATACACAAGGTTCGATTAGTTTCCAAAGTATTTTCCCAAGTTGAAGGAATTGACTATAATGAAACCTTTTCCTCTGTAGCCAACATGAATTCCATCCACCTTGTTCTTACCCTTGCTGCCTCACATAAATGGGATGTCCATCAGATGGATGTTAAATCCGCCTTCTTGCACAAAAATTTGCAAGTAGAAATCTCCATGGAACAACCTCCTAGCTATGTACATAATGACTCTAGCCTTGATTGTCGTCTTAATAAATATCTTTATGGTCTTAAGCAAGATCCCCAAGCTTGGTATGCCAAAATGGACAAATTTCTTATTGACACTGGATTCTCTATATGCCATTTTGATCCTAATGTCTATACCAAGAAAGTAGGAAGCCATCTCATAATCCTTTTCCTTTATGTTGATGACCTTATCCTTACTAGTAGTGACTCAAAACTTTTAAACCATGTGAAGACCAACCTTAAGAAGAAATTTGTAATCATAGACTTAGGTTTTTTGAACTATTTCCTTGGCCTCCAAGTTTTGCAAACCAATGAAGGAATTTTTCTTTCCCAGTCTAAGTATGCTTGTGATGGTCTTTGTCACTTTCACATGGATGATTGTAAACCCACCCCTTCTCCCTTCCATTATGGAGTCAACCTTACTGCCACCTATACTTCTCTCGAAGTTGATGCCACCCTGTACCGTCAGTTAGTTGGTAGCCTCTTATACTTGACTCATACCCGTCCTGATATTTACTTTGTTGTTGGTCTTGTTTCTTGGTATATGCAAACACCCCATGAAAGCCATTGGAAAATGACTAAAAGGATACTTCGCTATGTCTGTGGTACAATTTAGTTCGTGATACATTACAATTTAGGGGGGACTCCTTTATTGGTTGGTTTCAATGATTCAGATTGGGCCAACGACCCTGATGATTGGAAGTATATTGCAGGTTATGTTTTCAACCTTGGTTCAGAACTTGTCACTTGGGCCTGTAGAAAACAACAAGATATTTCACTTTCTTCAGCAGAAGTCAAGTACCGTGCAATGGTAAATGCAAGTCAAGAAGCCTTGTGGCTTCGACAGATCCTTTTAGAGTTTGGATTCCAACAATAACATCTTACCAACATTTGGTGCAAAAATCAAAGTACCATAAGGCTCTCCAAAGACCCAGTTCAAAATCAGCGCAATAAGCACATCGAGCTACACATGCACTTCATAAGAAAGTTCATTCATGATCAATTTATTGAAGTTCTCTTTTTTTCCTACAAAAGATCAAGTTGCAGAAATTTTCACAAAGTCTCTTACAGAAGCGAAGTTTTCCAAACTTCTATCTATGTTAGGAGTTTAGGAAGTTTTCATTAAGGGGGGATAGGCTCTAATTCCTCCTTGCTTCTCCTATTGTGTCACTATTTTAAATCCTTCAATCCTATCCCAAGTTGTTCTTAGGAGTGGGGGGGGGTGTTAGGATATTTAGACACTTAGGAGTTAGTTAAGATCTACTTGGTCTAATGTGTCGTTAGGTAAAATTGTGTTTCTTTAGTATTCATTAGTATGCATTTGTAGTTAGGAAATCTGACGGTCACGATATGTTCCTGACATAGAGTAATCCGATGGTTCATATTCTCCTCAATATTAACAACCATTGATCTGTGGCTTAACACCCGATTGGTCCATGATCTCTATTTAAATAGCATGGAGGGTTATTTGTCGATGATTGATTGTGAGAAAATATCTTGTAAAATATCTTTGTAATCTTTTTTTTTGCATTAATAAATTGCTCTAAGTGGTTGTGCTGGCTGGGGTCGTGGATGTTTCCCCGTAGGGGTTTTACCATGTAAAAACATCGGTGTGTTGATCTTTGATCTAGTTATGTGAGTGGTTACTGAAGATGTTTGTCCTCTGTTGGAGTACTTCTGTTGTCGAACACCTTGGACCAAATTCTCTATTTAAGCCGTCTCTAGTTGGTTAGAGATAGTTGAGTAAGGTTAGAAGAAGTTAGGCAACTAACCAAACCCATAACTCAAAATTTAATTAGGAAAAAATATATATTTTTAAGCACTTATTAACATGTACATGAATTTCCTTGGAGAAAACTGCATAAACGCGTTCTACATAATTGCTAGGGCACGTACAAGTTCAAAAAAAATGTTTTTTAGAAAATATCAAGGAGGTATGGGGAAGAGGTGTATTGTAGGGGCTAGTGGGATTTGCTGACTATACTCGCCAGTCAACTGCAGTAGTGGGTTAGGAAAGTTGGTTGAATATATAGTTAGAGTCGACTGACCTAACAATTAAGAAATGTAACCAACTGGTAATTTTACATTATACATACATATATGTGGTTATGTAATGGAAAGACATCAAATTTTTTCTTTATATAATAAAATTCATTGATGGTTCTCCCACTACTTGTTTATGTCTTCTTGTGTATCTATGTGTTTCTATATATGATTTTGTAACATGTATTGCTCTGTGTAAGGATCTATCGGTAGCTTCTCGTGCTTTCCCTTAGACTACAACATTGGTTCCATTGATGGTAGTTATGAACTTGAGCATGCATAGAAAAAAGTAACATAGATGTTAACCTTGGAGGACATACAAGAATGGTGGTATCATAAAATTACCAATTATATAAAAAACTATGCAAGACGAAACTAACTGACACTAGCCGAAGCACACACTTAGTTCTTCTTTGAGACACATGAACGATTCTTGGAATCCATTCTAGAAGCATTGTATGAACATATCAGTAAATATAATGTGCATAATCAACCCCTATGATCAATAGAACAAACCTCAATGAGTGGTTCGAGAAGATCATGCAAAATTACATTGAAGAACAAGTGATTGAAGATAGAGATTTAGTCAAAACCATCGAAAAAAAATTCTATACAGAACTACACGATGAGTTTCTTTGCACTGTCCCGTCCTTAATTCAAAATTTTCTCTTAGACAAGGGAGTTGGGGACAATATCAAGTATCGACCTCTTCTAAAAAATCCTCCTTTAAACGCTAATTGGAAAGAGAAATAAGAAGAGTGGGAATACTTTTTTGAATCTAGCTACAAAAACACCAAAGAAGTTTGGGACTATTTCCTAAAGAAATGAGCATAGAAAAAATGATGAACACCATCGACCATGAGTAATTCGGGCTGACATTGGGAGGTTGGATGATCCGTGAGATGATATAAGTCAAATTCTAAGTTCAAGCACACCCCAATCGAAAATTTTAGAAGTTGGGAGGAACATAACTAAATCAAGTGAGAAGTCTACACTTCTAATGGAGACCCATAAACCCTTAATGGATATACAAAAAATGGAGCGGGCCAAAATAAAAAAGAGGTGAGAAGAGTTACGAAACGAGAGGGATCCCAAAAATTATCATAGAAAACCTACCCAGATGTGACAGATCATTGGAGCATCCCTTGAGAGTGCTGCGATAGATCCCGGGAGGAGTGGAAGATTGCATGTAAGTATGGAATTCGATGGTCCCAACAATAAATTGCATAGGTCAATATGGATATTGATGATTCAGGACCCACAATTCGTATTTCACTTGCAATCATTTGCAACCCATGTATTGAAGACTTCGTTCTCCAGAGACTTCATGTGGATACACAATCACCAAGGGTGTGGTGTTGAACTGATATTGCTAGTCAGATATGAGACATGTTGCTCATTGAATCACAAGAAAACATTGAAAGTTGAAGAAAGGATATAATCCTTCATAAAAGAGATCTCACGAACTCCGACCCCTTACCAAATATACTTTTGGAAGACTCTAAATCAATAGACAATGGAAATGAATAAACAAAACCCTTCAGAGGATGATTCGTCAAGTACATAGACAAATCCTGTCATCTAGATGATCCAAACCCAAGCAAAGAACAAATGAATTTAGAAATCAAATACATCCTAACTAAAGACCAACAAAATATTGTACTAGTCGAGTTGAATATTCATAATTTGACTCAAGAATGCAGTTCAACTTCTCAGTCAACTTCAACAAAAACTCTTGCAATAATCCCATCCTTGAAAAAAGCCAAGAAAATAATGGGCCTCAATCACATCCCAATCTATGACGAAACGAAGATCCCAAATGACATTGGTTCATTTTTGAAAAATTATGGGATGAAACCTACATAACTGACGAGGATAAACAAATGGCACAATTTGGTGTCACTTATGAATTACACAGATAATCAACAACACACGAAAGCAGAAATAAAGAAAAAATTCCTCACATTTTTCAAAACACAAGATATAAGCCACCTAACAAAAGAAAACTGAAAGAAATCAAGCTGATTCTGGGAAAAACTGTCCATGAATATGATAAAAGATTTAAATATCTTTTAAGTCAAATTCCATATGTAATTGAAGAAAAGTTTCTTGTACAATGGTATGTGGCATGCTTATTGCAAAATATCAGAGTTCCATTACACACGTATGATCTCCAGACATGTGAATAAGTATTTAAAAAGTTCAACAAATAGAAATGGACAATGAAGGCACATTGACTTCATCAATCATTGACAAAATACAAGAAAAATAGTTGTAAAATTGCAACAATAAAGAAAAAATGTGGCAATCTCACGCAACTAACTATAGTGCACAATCTGTTCTAGTGAAGGTCATACAAAATATTATTGTATGTTTAGTGATGCACTAGATCCTGTTGTCCTTCAAATGCAAATAAAAACATTCTGTGAAATTTGTGAAGGTGTAACAAATCATTCTACAAGAGATTTCCCACATAATCTAAGGAAAGTACAACCGAAGTGGTTCCACATATGTGAAGAAAACAATCACTCAACAGAAGAATGTTGGTTGATTGGGAAAAATCAAACAAACATCCACTTAGTATATCATACACAGACGATCGACCAAAATGTCAACCAAGGCAACAAAAATGGCTATAGAGGTCGAGGTCATGGAGGCTATCAAGGCTGAGGAAATTTTGGTAGAGGAGGAGGTCAAGGAAGTTATTTTTTATTCAATTGTTGGAAAGACAACCACATTAGTCTAGATTTCCCAATAAAATATATAATTGATCTCAAGTTCTGTAACATTTTTGGAGTGGGAGGCCACTCCCTCGAAGACTTCCCAATCGTGTTAGAAAAAGTAATGAATAAAATAAATGTAAATCTCTTGCATATAGTTCTAAAACAAGATATTTTAAATTCAAAGAAACTCCATGTAGTAACATGCCCGGAAGCTAGAAAATAAATTTATCCACAACTTCCAAGTTGATAGAGGGGAGGCCAAAATACATATACCGACCTAGAACAGGAAGACTGTCCAATCATGTTAGAAAAAACAATCAATAAAAGAAATGTAAATCTATTGCATACAATGCTAAAACATTATATTTTAAATTGAAAAACCTCCAGTAGTAACATGCCTATGAGATGTCAAAGACATTTATCTAAAACTGCCAAGTCAATAAAGGGGGGGACGAAATACATATCCTGACCCAGAACATGAAGAAAAATTAATGTGGGAAACAATGGAATTTTTCAAAGACATCGACCAAGATAAAGTAAAAGGAAACAAGGGAGGATATGAAAATGTCTCAGACATTGCACTAAATGAATTTATGCAATTACCAAAGAAAAATAGTCAGTGAGTCACTTGATCAACCTGCTGGGAATTCTAAGAGAGTGTAAAGAAGACCAAAGACAAGTCAAAAGTATTCTACAACTATCTCTGGAAAGACACACAAATAACTTCAACCCACAAGTCAACCTAGAAATTGACAAACATATGATCAAACAAGTCATAGTCGAATTTTGGGTCCCAAGTAAATATCCTCCCCAAAGAAACGTGGGTTCAACTTGGGAAACCCTTGCTTCAGCTGACAATGAATTTTATAAAGCTAGAAGATTAGATGTTCATTGAACTAATTGGCACACTTAAAAGTGTCATCACATCCATAAACTAAATCCCAATGAGAGTTGACTTCGAAGTAATCAATTTGGCTGAATACATTCCTACCTACCCTACATTAGTCGGATGGCCTTGGGGTTGAAACATGAGGGCCATAATCTCCCTCGAGAGGGACATAATCAAACTTAAAGGTATCAATAGAAAAATAATAATCCCCTTGGACCCAAAAGGAAAACCATGGGTCGAGACATGGGACGAATCTCATGAAGCCTGACGATTATATCAAGTAATGAATGAGTAAAAGGACAATGTCGAGCCCAATAGTGAAGGAGAAATTTTAGTTGGGTCTCCATTATCAATAGGTCAAAAATTAGCTACGGAACTATACAATTGGAAAAATGGATAATTATGAAGCTCAATCTAAAGAGTGTTGTTCGATAGAGGTGATACTATTAAAGCGATCCAAATCATGATTTTTAGTACAAGTAGTACCTATCGTGGTCAAAATAAAGTTAAAACAAACATCAACACTAATTCTGACTCATACACATACAAGGAAACCCCTGAGGTTCAATGGAATGAACTCTCCGTTGTTTCATGTTGATGAGGTTTCCAAGTCAGTTGGAGAATAGGGAAGAGTGAAAAGATTAGTTGATTCCTTCACAGGCCAAGGAATGTGATGGTGATAAAATCATGCACCTTAACTACAAACATGGAATAATTCTACCCTATATTTTGTGGAATGGTTTGGTGGAAAGAAACTATAGTAAATCTTGACATCCTGAATTTTAAGCTTGGTTTCAACCTAGTCAACCACATCCAACAATGCGATAAAGAATGGAGGGAAGTAGGCTATCGGGATGAGAGAGTGTTATGGAACTTATTGGTAAATGCATACATAAATAGATCTCCCTAGATCGACCTAGATCTAGAACAAAACAAAACAAAATATGACACTTTCCCTAAGCTCTAACTATTGATTTTACTAACTAACAAGATATTGGAAACATACCGTTTAAATGTCACTTCCTCTTGTTGTTGTCATCATAGCTACACTCTGGTGCTCTTGTGATATTGAATCTGCAAGGGAAAACAAGCCAACCAAAGTGAAAGCAATCCAATATACTCAATAAGAAATTATGCATGTTGTTGGAGCCGCCCCTGTTTTTTCACCTCACACAAATTTGAAAAAATCTAATMCTTGTGATCTAGAGTTTTTTTTTTCTTTTCCTTTCCTTCCAAAAAATCATAAAACTCTGAGAGAACTTTCGTTGCCAGGATAGTAATGCTTTATCAATTACGAAGGACCCGTTTTCCGCAAATATATCTTTCCTTAGGGTTTTTAAAGTTTCATAATCTCGCAAGTTGGACAATTTATATCTCGAATTCACAAGTCCCGAGTCTCGAGAATACGAGCTCGGTCTTAGTCTTCGTCCAAAAGCAAAAATAGTATAAGACCTTTAACCCTTGACTGTGACATCCTCGGTGTTTCGCGCCTCGGCATTTCTCGACCCTAAATTTTTGTTTGCTCAACCCCGAGACCCGAGAACGCGATAATTGTTAAATAACCACAGTCAAAG
>ML778131.1:2786158-2802401 GCA_009831015.1 Picea engelmannii
AGTTACAGGAAAGGGCCTTTCGTTTGTTGTCCTATTTCGTTCTTCACACAAAGTTTTCTCTTATGTTCGACCGAATGGAATCAGCCATAAAAATTTCTCTCTAAATCATTTCCATAATTTAGCTGTTCTTCAATGACTTTATCGAGAGTAATTCAACCTAATATTCAACTCGGGATATTCGATCAAACTAATATAGCGTTAAATCTTCTTAATACGACTCTTAAAACTGCTGATACCCGAGAAGAATTAGAACGTTCATGGATGGCTATTGAACAAGACATTGTAATCCAGGAACAGTTGGAAGTCAGACAACGTGAACGAAGGAATCTTAATTAGCTTCCCACACCAAGGTTAGCGAAATCCTCTATCAACTATTATCATATTTTCGGATGCCTTGACACTGTACTTTAAGCCTTAGTACAGACTCAGGAACAACACATGTGATCAAGGAATCATACAATAAAACAATATAAGTTTTATGGGAAAGAAGAATATCACTGTATTAGATTAAAGTGAAAATGGAGATTACAACCAAAGCCTTGATGTTGCAAGGTCCCTTCTCGAATGAACCTTTTCTCCAACACACACACTTTCCCCAAGCTTGAATGAAGAAGATCCAGAATGACTTGATGAACTGAAATGGATCCCTCAAGTGTGAATTGACATATAATTCCTCATCAAATTCTTAGCTTTGAATCAACCTTCTGTGCTTAACCTTTTCCATAAGAGATCCCTCTTTATATAGGGGAAATATATATGTTTGAATATATTAGGATGATCCCACCAAATTAGAGAAGCGAGTAATATCCAAACCATTCGGACGCCACCTCATCTTCTAGAATATCCCCTTCTAGAAATTTCATGAAACTTGACCTTTTGTTAGTCTTTTGACATCGTCACACCCTAGATGTAAAGCAGACTGCAGAGACTTTGTAGGCTAGATTAAAGGAAGGGGGTGACGATCAGGTATCGTCTCACCTTGCACATAGTGCAACCTATGACGACCTTTCTTTATAAGGTTTTTAAGAAGCGAAAGTCAGTCACTTCCCTCATGGTAAAAGATTATTTTTTGAGAACATGAACACATGTTTGTTAATGGATCACTGGGGTGACCAAAATAATGTGTAACATAATGCCGCCTAAAGTATGATACTGGAACTTGTGATAGCCGAAATACTTTGTAGAATGTGCATTTCAAAAATAAGGAACGAACAAATCAGGGACTTACAAACAATCAAGCATCAACATAATAATACACCGGTGTCTGAGGTAGCCATTCCCATACTCAGTTAAAAAAATGTCAAGTGAGTCATGGCCACTAAATATACATTGTAGATCCATGTCAATGAATCATCATAGCCACCAGGAATACACTATATATCTATGCATTAAAATGACTCAATATTTGGGCATAACCACGAGACATACACAATGGATTTATGTGTCAACGCAAATCATAAATACTCCATCAAAATCTGGATCAAAATGATGAGATCCAGGGTCTTCATTTCGAACATCCCTAAGTACAAATATAACCATGCAATTATAGGTGATGAATTTGAACATGGTATAAACCACTTGATTACTGGTAGAAACCACTTGATTACCGGTCAGTGATGAGAATCGTTAACAAGTGCAAGGGAAATCACCATTGATGTCAATGACTCCCAAGGTACCCTAGTACAATTCAATGAATGTGACTACACTTAATGCCTTCAATGGTACAAGTTTTAAACCTTACAATGTTCTTCCCTCGTTGACTATTATGTTGGAAGGTAAATTGGTCAATGTCGAGGTTGGGGTCTTTGATGAACCTCTTGATTATAACCTTTTACTTGGACATAGTTGGATTGATTCTATGCGTGTAGTTGTGTCTACCCTTTTCTATGTGTTACGATTCCCACACCAAGGAAAGGTTGTTACTCTTGACCAATTGGCCTTCTTTAATTCCAATTCTCATTCTAGAAACGTTCCTTTTATCTTGAATACACCCCTTGGTTACATGAATGTCAGAGTGGGTCTTTTGAAATATTCAACTTTGATGGGTACATTTCCAATCCCACCACCCGATATTCCCCCTCCTTTTGTTGCCTCTATTAACATGATATCCACCACTATTCATGAAACCCATGAGTCATATGACCCATGGGTAGTACCTAACCTTGGTGACTACCTTCATTATCATGACAATATGCCTTTAAGTCTGGTCGAATCCGCTTATCAAGATATTTAATCGACAACACCCACTCCCCCTTCTGTCTGTGATTCATCTCTTGATCTATTCCATGTGGTATTTACTATTGATGAGATGACCATGTCAGTCATGTATATGGAAGATACTCCATGGGATGATGGGCATCATTGCTCCATTCTCTTTCTAGAACGTGATACCATAGAGAGCTACCAATATATTTTGACCCCGTCGACTGTTGTTATTTCTTACGTTCCCGAGTCAACACATGATGTCTTGTATGAAGGGAACTTGAGTAAAATTTCACCTACTGTCCCTCTCGACATATCAATTAAACCTGGATTCATGGAGAATGTTCATATTGGGGCCTCATGTTATACTGATGAGGTCCAAACTTATAAATCCCTTTTCCAACAATTTTGTGACTTTTTTGCCTGGAGTTACAAAAAAATGATAGGTTTTGACCCTGATATTGTTGTACATGAGACTAAGACATATATGGACACTAAACCCGTTTGGTAGAGAATTCACCTAGTCCATCCATATAAAGATGCTACTATCAAGCTTGAGGTTGAAAAACTTCTTAACGCTGGCTTTATCTATCCCGTGGGTTTGATCAATTAGGTATCCAATATTGTTTCGGTAAATAAGAAGCAAGGAACCATCCATGTTTGTGTAGATTATAGGGACATAAATAAATCCTTTCCTAAGGAAAATTATCCCACCCCTTTTGTCAACCAAATCATCGATGACTGCACCGAAAGAGAACTTCTCCTTGATGGACGGTTTCTCCGACTATAATCAAATTAATATTTTACTAGCAGATCAACACAAGACTGGTTTTATTTCCCCTTGGGGAACTTTTGCCTACCATAAATTACCCTTTGGTATTAAGAACGTTGGTGCGACATTTTAGCGTGCTATGTCTTATGCTTTCCATGATATTAAGCACATTGTGCAACCTTCTCTTAATGATCTACCAGCCCATTCCATGCGTAGCTAGGATCACCCGACACATTTAAGGGCCATTTTTGTACGCTGTCGTTATTATAATATACGTTTGAACCCACACAAATGTGTTTTTTGTGTGGAGTCCAACCGACTTCTTGGTTTTATCGTGTCGATACACAGGATTCAAGTAGACCCCTTGAAGGTTGAGGCTATTCTTAATCTACCTCCTCCTTCCACACTACGCCAAATCCAAAGTTTACAAGGGAAGGGAATTTTTTTGCATCGTTTCATCCCCAATTACGCTAAACTAACGAAAGGATTCACTTGGATACTCAAGAAAGGTTACAAGTTTGTATGGAACGATACTGCAAACAAAGAATTTGAAGCTTTGAAACTTTCCTTAACCCGTATACCATTATTATTTCCCCTTGACTATAGCCGAGATTACTTCCTATACTTAGCTTCTTTAGACTCTACCATTGCCATGGTATTAGTCCAAGAGGATGATTCACATGATGGACATGTGATATACTATTTGATTCAGAGTCTCATGACTACCAAAATCAAATACCTACATGTGGAGAAACTGGCCTTGCCAACTGTTCAGGTTGTCCAATGTTTTCGCCATGCAACATATCCTCACTCAAAAATTGCTAGGGGGAAAGTACTACAAATGGAGAGTGATTCTCCATGAGTTTGACTTGGAGTTTGAACATGCTAAGTCCAAGAAATATTTGTTTTTCTCCGAACTGATATGCAACCTTCCCCCTACTGAGACAAAAAATGTGGCAAAGGATTCTTTTCCTGAAAAATTCATTTGTCTGATAAGTTATGATGACGTATGGTATAAATATATTATTATCTATCTCCAGACTCAAACTTTCCATCCCGATCTATCTAGTATGGATCGTCGTCGTATACAATATGAGGCCCGCTAGTACATCATTCTTGGTGATACCCTTTACCACCATAGTGTTGATTCCATTTTCAACGATGTCTCACCTACGATGAAGCTAAGAAATMTTTGAATGACTGTCACTCTGGAGCATGTGGCGGTCATATGTCTGGGTATGCCACTTCCAAAAATATATTACGAGCAGGTTATTTCTGGCCTTCTTTGTTTAAGGACTGCATTATTGYTGTCCAAAAATGCCATGCTTTCCAAACTTATAATAACAAGATAAGATCTCTTCCTGCTCCCTTACATCCTATAGTTTTTCACTGGTCCATTCGCCAAATGGGGAATTGACTTCATGACATGTAACCCTCACTCGGTCAAGGGTATGGATACATCATTGTAGTTGTGGATTATTTCACTAAATGGGCCGAGGCGATGCCTACATTTGATAACAGCGGGAAAACTGCAACATTATTCATATTCAATCATATCATTACTCAGTTTGGTGTCCCTCAAGATATCGTTACTGATCATGGTAGTCATTTTCATAATTTTATTATGTCTGAACTTACTAAAAATTTGGGTCTTCTCCATGAAAACTCAACCCCCTATTATCCACAGGCCAATGGCCAGGTTGAAGAAATCAACAAAGTTCTTATTACTATGCTTCAACAGATGATAGGAATTCATAATACCAGTTGGCACACGATGTTTTTCTCAGCGTTATGGGCCTATCAGACATTCATCAAGTCTTCCATGAGATTTACACCTTTCTAGTTAGTTTATGGTATCAAATCTATCTTGTCGATTAAATGTGAATTACCATCTCTAAAATTGGTCGTTGAACTTCTCCCCAATACATCTACTGAAGAAGATCATCTTTTGTATTTAATGAAACTAGACGAAACTCGTCACGATGCCACCTTAGTTATTGAAACTCAGAAGAAACATGTTAAATCCCAATATGACAAACATGCCAAGCCACACATTTTTTCTGAATGTGATCTAGTTCTTCTTTACGAGAAAGATCGTTATTTGCTAGGGGACGGTAAATTCGAGGCCATGTGGCAAGGTCCCTACATTTTCAAACGTTTTTTGGATAAGGGAGCCTATGAGCTAGTTGATTATGATGGAATTCCTTTGAGTGAACCCAGAAATGGGCTTTACTTAAAGAAGTACTATGCTTAAGTCTTTTTTCATGAGTTATTTTATTTTAGTGTATCATACTCTTGTGTGCTTTTTCATCATTTGTTTTTGACCTTCATGTGCTTACCTTGTGTTGTGCTTGGTTTCCATATGTCGGTGTCTTCTCTACCCTACATTGTCTTCATCGATGGCGCTAGTCACAACACTCAAAACTTGGAATCTATTGCTTGGGAAATTTATGCACCTACAGATGATTTGTTTAGTCTACACGGTGTTTTCCTTGGTCGTGCAACTAACAATATCGTGGAATACAGTGCTGTCATCGAATTATTGACCAAACTTGTTTCACTTGGAATCTATCACCTTATTGTATGACTCAATTCACAATTAGTAGTCCTACAGTTGAGTAATGTCTACTCCATTCGAAGTCCTACGCTGTTAAGGGTATATTTACAAATTCACCTCTTGGAACGTCATTTTGATTACATTGAATATCAACACATTCCTAGATGTCTAAATACACTAACAGATGCTCTGGCCAATTATTTGTTAGAAAAACATTTGAGACATTTATAAAATCCAATCACTCTTTGTATATACAAAAAGTAAGCCGGTAGAAGAGTCATATATATATAACGATAAAAGTGTTACAAAAAGTGTTTTTGTTCGAAGACCAAAATATCAAAAATGTGAAGCTCATGGCTTCATATACAAATAGGGTATCAAGGATGTTGTTTGCTATAAATTGCGACTACCCATTCTACTCTACTGATTAGTCGAATGATGGAAGAAGATACACCCACTGTGTAGCATTGATAATGCCTCGGGATATCATTAATAGAGGAATCTGGGATGGTTATCGTGAGCCCCTCCAAGTTTTGTTCTATAGTCTTGTATTTGACAGTAGCATCTCCTTCTACGCCGACTCTATCCCCTCGCCTTTGGGTGGGGGATGAACTTGGAGGTCGATAAGGTCCCATGTCTGCATTTCCAAAGAGCATTTGATTAGTTATCGGATAAAGAATGTAAAAAGGTTTGGAACCCTCAGGAAGAACCAAGTTCGGATCTCCTTGGAAGTCTAAATCGACATATGCATAGTCATCGACCATACGCATATGAGTTCTCAACCAGTCAAAGAAAACATCATTATATCTAACGATGGGACCAACTACATGTTGTGCCATGAGGTCAACTCACCTCTTCATTCTCGGATCCTGTGGGGTAGGTATACAACACTTTCCCTGTAAGCACAATACTGGGACCCTCTCCAAGAAGAGGGACACCAAAATCAACCTGTATCCAAACTGTTTTAGGTCACCACTCCTACACTTGGCCTAAACCCTAAAGTCCTAACGAATTTGTAAGTATTTGATTTTTGTAGGTGAAGAGTCTAGGAGTGAGCTCTTGAAACAAGGATTCATTTTTGGTTTATTTTTTATATATTTGTACACATTTACAAACTTTTTTAGGGTTTTTAAGGAAAAACTCCAAGCAAGTCTTGATTCCTTCTCACGCTCATGAAAACATGAGAATGTAATCGAGTATTATTTTTTCGTTTTTTCAAACTCGTAATGGTAACGTGAAAAATGAAACCCATGGAGTATCATTTAAGCTATTTTCATGCTCCGTAAAACTCAAAATATTGCCGAGTGATCTTTTTATTTTCACACTCGTAAAAATATTTGAAGAAAACATTTGATGAGCAGTAGGTTATCACTTTTTCGGTCTCATCGGATTAATTTACGAAAAAGGAAATGATGTATTTCTCTTTAAGTGTTTTTCAGACTCTCTAAACATGAAAAACCTCTAATTTTTTCTCTCTTTGGACTCATTAAACAAACATCGAAAGACCCATATGGGATCAAACCAATCCTTCTTAGGTTTCATTAAACATACTCTAAGGGACTCATCTGAAGGATGAGATTACATCAACAAGCATATGTTATCCTCCTCAATTATCCTCCTCAATCTTGCGTAAAGATAAAAAGGTATCGTTACACATTATTTTGGTCACTCTGGTGATGTCTCTACAGTTATCTGTTCAGGTTCTCAGAAGGACCTTTTGCCTGAGAAAAGTGACTGTTGTCTTCTTCTACAAAACATGTTTTTAAGATGAGTTCATAGGCTAACTATGTTTTAGGGTGAGAGAAACTTGATTCTCGCAGGCAACCTTATACTTAGATTGCGAGGGGTTCACAGTCTTCTCTATAGGTAGGGTGTGAACCTACTTCAGAGATTAAAAGGAAGAGGAAGTTACGAAGGTTCTAGAAGAGGATATTCTAGAAAATGAGTTGGAATTCGCATGGTTGGAATCCTACTAACTTCTCAGATTTAGTGGGATCATCCTCATGCCTTTAACCATCTCTCATTCTCCTATATAATGAAAGGTTTCTCAAGGAAGAGGTTAAGCAAGATTGAATAGAGAATTGATGAAATAATAGATTCATAATTGTGTGAGGAATCCTATTTGAATTGATGCTTGAGGCCTCCATTTGTCCATCAAGCAATAGTGGATCTTCTTCATGCAAGTGTGGAGTAAGTGTGTGTGTTGGAATGAAGGATCACCAAAAGGAAGCTTGTGACATCAACACAATCTGCTTGTATCTTCTACTTTCATTTAATATAATACAATGGCATGTCCCTTTCCCATAAAATCACTCTTATTTTATTACATGACTCCTTGATCACATGTTTAAGTCTTCATTGAATGTATTATTGTTGCTTTCACCTTGGTCGGTTTGTGTCATTGTAGATCTGATATCACAAGGCTACCAAAGCGAAGTAAGGACAACAAAGACATAAGGAAGTGATATATAAAGGTATGTCACTTATTCCTTCTTCAATGACAAATTCAATGATTGTAACTTAGGGAAAGTGTCATGTCCTGTCCTGTTTTATTCTAGATCTAGGTGGATCTAGGGAGATCTGTTAATGTCCACATATACCGATTTATCCGATAACAAAATTGGTGACTCCACTAGGGATACAACTCATTTTGTGGTTTTTTGTTTTGCATTTTCTCTTAGCCTACATTTTTCATTGCCAACCAGTCTCTGAGTCTGTAGGAGACCCATATAGACTCTTTGGACCTAGAAGTTCACTCAAAATTTTTGTCCCTTTTCCAAATTTTCCTTGATTACAAACCTTCTCGCACTGTATATTTATATAGCCCGTGAGAACCATCGATTTTCACACCCTACTGTTCAGTCCAGTGCGACCTTCTCGCACCCTTCCAGTACCTAGACTGCGAGAATGCCTAATTTTCGCACTGTACCCCACTACTAGGCTGTGAACTCATTTGTAAAAGTTTTGGATTAGGTATTCTTGTCTTTTTGATGCCCAGATTTGTTTGTTTACCTGGGAAGAACTTATTTTGCCAGTGTTTGACTATTTATTGACTTCAAATCTTGTGATTGATCGGCTTTCAGAGATCGAAAACTCTTCTTAATCATTTTTCCTATTTTTTACTTCTTAACCTTTTTTTAACAAGGGTATAATCTCTGATTATGAGATTTGAGTGCTTGTTTGGTCAAAAAAATCTTTGACTAGATTAAAAGTAGGGATTAATTGTGCTTTTAGATTGCTTGCTACTTGGAGAATTCTTTGTTCATGTGCATTTGAAGATACTTTTCCTTGGCATTTTTTTATTTTTTATCTCCATTGAAAGATCGATTTGGGTGTTTGTTGAGTATTTTATTTTCATTGGTTGCTTACTTTTTCTTAGTTCCATCCCTATATTTTGGTTTCTAAAAAAATAAAATTTGAGAGTCTTTTTCTTTTAAGCAATCATTTATTCAGAAAATAGTGGCGTTAAAAATATTGAAAGAGAATGAATAGTGAATTTACATTGTCAATGATTGTTTGGTACTACATTTAAAAAGAGAATTGTATATCATAGTTTGCATTGTTCTAGAAAAATCCTTTTTCCCTGCTATAGATATAATTCATCGAACAAAAGTTTGTATCATTCATTTCTATTCACGCATTGTTGGGTCAAAGTCTTACATAACAGCGGTTTCATTTCCGTCTCCCTCTTGACTAGTATGGTCCAACCATATCCAGGTCCATCCAATTCCATTTGGGGCTTGAACGCTGGACCCAATGTACCTATTCAAGGGAATTGCCCTAACCAATACAACCCTATAAATTACATGCCCCCACACCAACAATCGAATATGCCCAGATCTTCGCATTATATGAAAACTACTTACGGTCCTACTGGTATACCTACGAGACTTCCTTCCCAAAGCCACCAATACCCCCACGTGAATAGACAGTTACCCTTCTTAGCCACCCTGGACCTCCCTGATCTGTCTAGAATTTTAAACGATACTATCCGTCACTCTCCTTAATGGCTTGTCATACTAGCCAAACTACCATCCGACATTCCTAAGTTCGATGGTAAACTGGGAGAGGACCCAAACAATCATGTAATGAATTTCCACCTTTGGTGTTCATCCAACTCTTTGATGGATGACTCTATTCGATTATGTCTTTTTCAAAGAACTCCCACGAGTTCTTCCGCGAAGTGGTATATAGAATTACCAAGAGGCTTATTCGCTGACTTTAGCACCCTTTCCATGGCTTTCCTCACCCACTACTAGTTACCAATCCATTATGAAACAAGAACCAAAATTTTAAGTTCTTTCAAACAAACCAAAGCCACTCATATCTCTGATCACATTCATGAGTGGCAACGTGTTGGAAGCCAAATCAATTTTTTTTATGATCTTATAAGCTGCCTACACCTAAGTCTTGCAAACATCAAGTTTTTCGTCGCATTCTTCAAATAGACGACACTATCATTCCTTGCAACAATTGCAAATTTGTCTTCATTAAGTTTTCACGACTGTAAGCGTGAAAACTTCTCCTTTCGAGGTCACATTTCGATCACTATCTGAACTGTCATGATCTTTCTATCGATATTTTCTATTACACTTACCTTGTGTTTATCGTTATGTGGCTGAGAGGACTTTCAAACTATGCTCATTGGACATTTTTGTATTGATCGCATAACTTGATTTTGTTAAGTTTGTGAGGCATTGAGCATATGGTTTTATACTTGCCTAACCATTGATTCTATGAATTGCATAGGGGTTATGATTTATTTATGTTTTTATATATATGATATGATCCTTATGTTAATATTTTTATAACTTTTGGCTTGTCAACTATATGAATATCAATCGGCACATTGGTTAAACGTTTATACAATGGCGCATGGCTAACATTTGGTGTTGGTATCACGTTGGATGTCGATGGTTTTAAAACTATAGTTGATTTGGCACGTTGGCATAACACTCACCATTTGATTCTTTGGTTGGCCAAAGAATATGGTTTTTGAGCTATGCTATGATTGTTGGAACAGATGTGTAAATCGACGGTTGTACTTTGCCTTAACTATCGTGCATGGCAGTGAATGACTCCACCACCTTCGCATGCTTGCGTTAATGCTGACCCCTTTTGGCTCGATTCATTGTTGTTGGTTTGGATAGCTCTGTTACTGTGTGTTCAAACCCTTCCTTACCATGCATTCAACTCCATGGCACCAGTCGTGCGAGTTGAACCCAATGGAAAATAGGCCCTGTTGATGTTTGACAGTGCCCGCCAAGATTTGGCAGACAGTGGGTGTCTTACCTTCGTGGAACGTTTCGAGGGTTTTAACCTTTGCGTGGATCGAAAGTTTTCCATGAACTTCGATGGCTGTCGAGCCAAGGTCGGCGATATACAATTGGAAATTGATGAACAGTTTATCAGTCTTGCTACAGGTTTACCTGTCACTGGACAATGATGGTCCAATAATTGCAAAGTCGAGGAGGTCCCATGGACACTGCTCTTCCAGTCACGTAAAATCACCTCCCGTGATAGAGGTATTCCAGTAACCATGTTTAAACAATGTTGGCACGATTTATTGATGATAATCAAACAGTTTATCACCTGTGAGGGTCGATACGGGTTTGTGTTCCTACACCACCTGCGTTTTCTTATGGTTTTTATGGGATATCAGCTCAATATGCCCTATTATTTGCATCGAAGCCAGTTTAAAATGTCGAAGAAGTACAAAAGACTTCAGGCTGATAGTAACCTTTTTCAATATGGGCTGGTTAAGCTTATTGTTGTCTATCATTTGAGTCTGCACGGGGATTGTTGGAGCAATTTCATTACTCAGAATGGTTTCGAGGATTCGAACCCTACATAGTTTGAAAAACCTGTGGTGAGTGAGGTCAAGGTTGTAACCCTAGTTTCCTACCATATTCTATTACCTAAACCCTCGGCTGACCCTCCTATCGACTTACCCCACACTGTGACTAAGAGCATTGAGACTGTAAAGCCTATGAGCAAGAATCCCATAGCCCACCTTACTGCAAATGCTAAAGGAAAAAGGAATGCTCGTTTGATTTCACGAATGGCAAGGAACAAGACAAAACCTCTTGTTGAGATAAACCCTATCGTATTGAGTGAGGACTCCGATTCAGAAGTGGAGCGTTTCTTGGCTAGCGAATACCCCTATTCGCAAGGTCTGTGTCCCGAACTTTCGTATGACTTTGTGTCAAACCTACCCCCTTGCCTATAGGATGACCCTAACTACCTAGGCATTAAGTTGCCTTGCGAAACCCTCGGTCATATGCCCAAATCCTCCCCTTCTCTGTCTAAACCTACAGTGTCACCCTGTGATCAATGCAATGCATGGTTAGAGCGATACTATAATGATGTTCCAATTCTCCAGTCAAAGATTCAATCTTTGAAGGACCAGATTGCAACCCTAACCAGTCAAAAGGCCAAGCTACAAGTGACAGATAAGAAACAAAAGATGACTGGCTCCATCTTGTTTAAAAATGTGGAATCAGCCACGACTGTTGTAAATTCCAAGATGGAGTAATTGAATAGCCTCGTCCTCACACAGGTATGTTTAATATCAATCATTTTTGTAAATAATCTAGGTTTATATAACGATTTGATTTCAGTTTTAGATAGCTCTGTTCATTTTATTTGAATGGCTTTGTTACATTGCATGCATTCTATACATAGCTTTGCTTTGACTAAATGGAATTTCGTTTTTCCCAGTTAAGCTTCTACTAGATTTTCAACGATTTGATTGATCTTGGTGTGGATTTGATTTGTTTGATTGAGTTAAAATGGATTCTCTGCTGTCAATCAAATTTGTTTGTATCTATTCAAGATAGGAAATGTTCTTATACTCAAGTTAGAAAATGATCACATTTCGTTTCGATTTTGTTATAATGCATACGCTATGATTGGCAACGATTTTGATGAGGTTAACTGTTACGGTTTGTTGTGCCATATGACTTTCAAAGAACAGGAATTCAACTCGGATCATTTCCAATGTGACTCTGTACAAACATGCCCAAATCATGGAATGGATTTTATTGCTTAAACGATTATGCTGAACCCCAGCCGGTTAATTCGCATTAATTGAAGTACTGTTAGCTCGACCATGTTATCAATTGGATTTGTAATTGCAATGGATATTCTGTTTGAATTTTATTTGTAGAACGAGATTGGCTATATCTAGATTCATGATTTGTTTCTATATTAAACTCAGCCATGTTTTGTTTGAAATTAATGATTTCGTTCAATACCAATCAAGTTTATTTGCCTAGTTTGCAATAACTGATTATCACATTGTCGATTCTATTATGATTGTGATCACAATTAGTCGATCCTCTCTATTTACTGTGCAAGGATCAACGATCAAAATCTATGACACATTATGTTTGATTGATGCTGTTACGTATGATTTCATTTACCCATAATCGAAACAGTCTTTCTATCTTCATATTCGATTAAACAACATGAATCTTTTGCTATATCATTACAGCTATAACGAATGGAAAGAGATTTTGTTGGATCGGATTGTATCTATTGTTTAACAATCACATACGATATGATTGGATACGAAACAATCTTATTGCTGTTAGATTATGACTCATTTACCCGATTTTGTGGTAACAGAAGAACAGAGTATTCCTATCTCTGTTTTCGATTGAATCATTTTGATCCTGTTTAATGTTGAATGATAAAATCATTTTGATTCGTTTTCAAGTAATCATAGGAATATAATTGGATTTAATTCTTTTAAAAGATTTGATTTGATTTCAATTCTGTTTCCGTATATTATTTTAGACTAGCTACAAAATCAGATGATTCTGTAGCTAAGTCTGTAGAATTAATTTTTTATTGTTTTATTAATAAAATATCTCTCTAATTTGTTATTTTTGGTCCATTTCAGGTGAATTCGAAATTGCATTGAGTTTTATGAAGCAGTTAGAGGATATTTGAGATATTTTCTTGCATTTTAATTTCTTAGTTTAGTTGATATTGGGAGATCTTCCCAKATTTTTGTAAAACAGTTTTAACTGCCACAGGGAGGTTTTACCCTGTGGAAAGACTTATATATACTTATTATTTTTGTAATAACATCATCCTCATTCGTGGGGGGACAAGGATATGGAATTTTAATACAGACCAAGGCAAATTTTGATGTTTTGTTACAACTTTAGCTTTTCATTATATCAATATTTTGTTTCATGTTCTTGTGTATCAATTTGCATTTGGTTAATGACTACTTTAGCTATCTTAATCTTGTGCAAATGATATGATTTAATCACTTTAATCCATATCTGATTTCTTCCAGTGTATAAAAAACATAGCAATTACTTGATTCAGTTTGTGAATGACATATTTCTCTTCTTCATTAATTGGATTATTAAGTATAAGTTTTTGCATAACAGGTTTCCCTTATTGCAGAGATTTATAAATTATATAATTGTTATGATTTTTTATGTCGTGTTTGTCCTGTAAATAAACTCAAAGAGCATTGTAGCCTATCATTTACGAGAAGCTTTTGGGTCAACTGGTGCGATTTTCCTTCCTCCGACCAGCTTCAAAGTCATCATACACAGGGCAAAATTGGAGCGTTTCCAGGTTAGTTTGTCACTTGTTTGTTAGTATATTTATTAGTAGTTTATTTTAGATATACGTTTAGTTAGATATATATGCGTGTTTAGTATATTAGATTGTTTAATTTCAGTAAGTTTCATTTCTTGTTTATAAAATTATAAAATAAAAAAAAAAATACCTTTCTCTGTCTTAGGGCAGAATATAGTGAGTTTTCCAGGTTTTATTTAAATCTGTATTTTGTGAATATTGTATATTTTGTAAATAAGTTATATTTCTGATAGTAATTAGCATAGTATTAGTTAATAGTTAGTAAATAGTAGATTAATTAGTTTGTTTAATAGTTTTTTTTAATTAGATTAGTGTATTAGTTTGTTTTATTGTTAGTTAGTAATAGTTTGTTTTATTTATTGTTAGTTAGTTTACTCTCTTGTATTTAGTTTTAACTAATTTGTTTTATTTAGTTTTAGTTTAGTTTGTTTAGTTTTATTTAGATTAGTTTTATCTTTGGTTTTCCTAGGACCTTAGATCGGCTAACAGAGCCGCTAAACCCATTAGGGTGGTCCATTCCAAATGGCTTGGGTTATTTAGACAACCTCTGACCGGTTCCACTCTCTCAGTTGACGGACGGTCAATTTCTCCTGTCAACAAATGGCGCTAGAAGGAGGGCCTGAACTTAATTAATGGCACGAGGCGGTCGCAAGACTCCTCCCCCCCCTAACCGATCACCTATAGTGACCAGAAGCCATTCACAAGATAATATTCCCCTTCAAACAACAACTAATTCAATCGAAGATCCGCAGATCACAGTTGAGCCAACAACCCCTAATCCTACAGGTGGTGACATCCAAGAGATTGTCCGTCAATCTCTTATTAAAACACATAGTGCCTTAGCTCATATTAGGCAACCAAACCGTTTGTGGCGTCAACCTTTGGATTTCTCTGATATCAGGGAACAATTAGGTGACACTAACCTCACTATGAATCCTACAGATCCAATCACAAATCCTGTTGCAGAAGGATCTGGGATACCTCCTTCACCACCTCCCTCGTCTCCTTATTCTGGAGGATATTCCTTATCAGATGAAGGCAATTCACCTTCTCAGCCTTCCACACCCACTACCCCAATGGAAAATTAGAACAACCCTGCTAGACCTTGGTTGGACCAGGATGTTATAGCTGTACCTGGAGCCCAACACCCTTTACCTAAACACCCGGAGAAATGGCTTCCCAAGTTTGATCCCGATTCAAAACAGATAGCTGAAGATCATATCAAAAATTTTATGTTAGCCATTAGACTTCGCAATGTTGAACATGAAGATGTTGTCTGTAGGTTGTTCCCTTATACTTTTGAGGGTAATGCATCCACTTGGTACTTTTCCCAACAACCCCATACTATCGTGTCTTGGGACAAGTTTGAGTCATGCTTTTTGGAAAATTTCAGAGATGGAAAACCTCCGGAAGTCTTAGTCATTGACCTTTCTAGCCTCAAAATGAACCCAAAAGAAAAATTTAAAGACTTTAATCAAATATTCTTAATGCTTAAAAACCGAATCCCTGCAGATTCCATGCCTGCTGAGAGTCTTGTAGTAGCTTACTATACTAAAGCTCTACAATAAAGAATAGCTATTTGGGTTAAACGATCAAAAAAGGCCACATTGTTAGAAGCCTTCAAGGAGGCCACCCAAATAGAAAAATACATACTTAGTCTTAAGGACTCTTCTAGCAACGAAACTGAGACTGTTTCTTCTTCCAAAAAGAAGATTGAAATCCTCCCCAGACCCACACAAAGTAAAATACAACCTGAAAACTTTGATTTGGAAAACCTAACCAAAGTTGTTCAAAAGTTGTCTAATCAAGTTATAGACTTAAAAAGGTCGACTGAAGAAGCTTCCTCGAGTAAAGGACCCTACAAACCTCCTTTTCGAAAGCCCTTTCCTACCAATCGACCTAACCCAAACCCTGAAGGTTTAAATCTAGAAATTTTGCAATGGTCTCTTCAAACAATTCTAGAAGCCCAAGATAACTTGATGCCTCCTGAGATTCCTGAGGAGGTAGTTGAACAAGAGACAGTCCAAGAAGAAGAGTCTTCTCCAAACATCTTTGGACACTTCTCGGATAGCATCTTCCAGGCCAAC